>JABASH010005521.1:0-11971 GCA_019776445.1 Tomocerus maximus | reverse complement strand
GACACTTCTTTTGTGGTGGTCCAAAATAGTCGGTGAGTACTTTAAGTGAAGATATCCTTAATACATTATTATGCATGAATGTTTTATTGTTTTGTGGAAATGTGAAAATACTTTATATATATATGATTTGTACATTTTGATCCGCATTTTTATTTTCTATTCTATTTTTCTAGCCTCTCTGGACACTGAAACGCTGGTCAAAGACAAGTCATCTATAGAATAGAGATAAAATGGTGCTCCGAATCTTGATGCGGTATTTAGCAAATAATCCTCAGCTCATTGACAGATTGGCAAATTCATACCCTATTCGCCGCGCAGCTCAGTTAACTGTATATCTTTTTCATCGATCAAAAGCAGTTATGGAAGATCACAATGTTAAGGGCAAAGCTTTAAAATTCAAAGGAAAATTTACTGAAGAAATGAAAAAGGAATGGGAAAAACTTCATGGTGGAGGACCAGGCCCAAAATTATAGTAAAATAAGCCCTATACTTCGTATATTTATGTTATGTGGGCAATGCTTTGCATAAGTACCTAACAATTTTTAGCACTCCTTGTAAACAAAGTACTGATAAAGGAGTTGCTCAGTGTTGATAGTCATGAACATGAAAAATTAGAAATTTTAAAACGCATTTGTAAATATTATGTATTTTATTCCATAGTTGAACAGATAACAAATATATAATAATAATGAGATAAGTTTGTAAAACGTATGTATAATTGTTTAGAACACCTTTTGGAATCTGACCCAATTACATAAGTACATCATGTAATAATTCGAACACTTTGTGCTAAATGTAATGACAACGACAGGAACAATAAATGAAATGATAGAAATGTAATATTTTCATTAAATAAAACGAAAGGAACATTTCCATTAAGCAAGTAGAATTTAAGTAAACTCTAAATAAGTATTCCTTTACGATAAGGTAGGTATAGGTATTCAGTTATTAGTAACGCATTGATAATATGTAATTGTAAATACATTACTGCATACAAATCGTTTTCCTAATTGCTGTCTGGTTATACAATTTTTATTGCATAGTGGCAGAATTTTTATAATGTAAGTAATACAGTTATATGGCTGAGATACTATATCCCTACCACAATGTTATTCTTAATATGAACACAAATTAAGTAACAAATAACCTACTTTCATGTACTATGTATATGTTCATGAAAAAAACTCTTGAGAAATATATTACATAAAATTAACATATAGCTATAATAATTACAGCGTGACACAGTCGAAATCTTTTGGACAAAATCTTACGTTGCCTCAACTTGTAATGTAAAAACAATATGACACTAAATTGTTTTCTTTCCTAGTAAGGATTATGCTATCGCGTTGTTAACCCACAAAAGTAGAGATTGAAAAAAGTATTCGGGGACGAATAAATAAAGGTGTCTTCACATCTGCAATTCTTTGAACGTTTCAGAGTAGTATGTACACATACAAAGTATATAGTAATAAATATAGCATGTACTCACATAACCATAACTGTAATGTATTCTTACACTATGTAAGGAAGTCATCGGTAGTAAAAACTACTACTTATCTTTCGAATCTCTAACCAGAAAACAGCTATATTTAAGTAAATTAGACGTTCAGCATTTTGAAATTAAACCAAAATTGTCATAATAGCCATTTTAAGAGGCATTGAAATAGTGTGAATAGAAAGCATACTAGTAGATCTCTGAAAAACCGATCTGGGTTATAAATTACAATATTACAAATGTACAAAACTACATTTTTAACTAACTATATTAATTATCTCTTATGTTTATACATAATAGGTATTACACACATGGCTTTTTAAGTTGCTATTATTGTACAATGTAATAATTACTTAACGTAATTTTATATCACAGGAACATTGAGAAAATAATAATATTATTGGCTGCAGTTTTACTTAGTTGTATTGCGGTAGTTGATATAAAATCAACAACGATTACAAACGGTCTAATAGTGCGTTTTTGTTTAAGTATCACGATGAATCATGTCATTCCGACGTAATTCGGGAAGATTTTATATCATCTTGTTTATTAAATGAAAGATGAAAATCCTGGAAGTGGAGCTCGTGATCTGGCCATGTTGTTTAGCACTATTCGACCTTGTCCACTCAAACTTGCGGTGGCTTCTGGCTCAGAATCTGTGTAGCTGGAATAGGTTGGCGGTGCTGCTGGTGCTGTGCGTACTGGTTTCTGCTTCTGCCAGGACTGTTTCAAAGTGTCGTTGACATTGGCATAATGATTGACAAATGAATGAGGTCCTACTGAACCGTCTACTTCATCTTCCACTTCTGTCTCACTTCCCTGCAAAATGAAAAACAATATTAAATATTTGTAATGCATTTGGCCGGAGTATATACCTATCGAACCTCTACCTACAAACGAGTACTTTACAAAAGCAAAACCAAATAAAAGCGGAATTAGATTATGACGAAGTAATAAAATTGTACAAGAAATTCAACGAAAAGCAGTTACGCAATAGAGAACTAGAGCAAAGTAAAGTTAAACCTGATAAAACTAAAAACATTGGTTAGTAAATGTGATTAGTTTTAGATAAATAGTTTGAAAAGAAATACTACACCGAAGTACACTGTGCGTGGAAAGATAATTATTAGTATGTTTAGTGTTTAGCTAACCGTTTTAAGAAAGGGACAGATGTAGAAGATGGCTTCAAATAGATGATAGAACAGACATGTGGAAGCATTTCATACAAGTACAAAGTATATACAGAGTTTTGACTTTAGTAGTGTCTTTTGATTAATTCACACATTGTGTTTAACGTATAGATAGGTCACACCTTCATTTAACACAGGGATAATGACTAATAGGAGAATATGGTACGATGGTGACAATTGGGATGAAGATGTGACCAGCATAAAAGCACAAATGTGCAGCAGAAGTATTAATATTGTACTATACATTTACTTTTTTGCATGCACTTTTGGTACAGAAAAATTTCAATTATATCACAGATTGTATAAAAGCTTTGTAATTTCGTCTTAATACAAATTGTTAGTAAAATTGTGCAATTTAGGCATTTAGTCGATACAAGGGCCTACACGGCTGCGAGACCAGTAGCCATTATTAGTATTACTGGCTTTTCTTACACCATTGGCACTACATGTATTACAAACAGCTTTATCACTTTTGTCAATAAGGCGACTAATGCTGTGCTGGCTAATTTGAAAGAGTTTAGGTTTATTTCTCACTTGTGAATCCGTCGAGCTGATTTCGGAAGGTTTTTCTGTCAAACTACTTTCGTCAGGATTGTTGTCGTACGCTTTGTCACTTTCGTCGTCTGTGTAAGTAACAGAACCCGGCGTTGGTCTCGGGGGTGCTTTAGCTGCTGCCGTGTTTTTCCTCTTTAGAGTAGATATCTTCTTCTGTGACTGCCTGAGCTCTACGGACGATCCATACAGAACTCCTTCTTCGATACTCGTTGTTTCTGCTAAGCTTCGCTCGGATTCATCTACAAATAAAAAATAATCCTAGTTAAAAAACAGAAAAAATATGCAATTTAAACTTTTGTATTCGTACGCTTACGTTTGTATTTGTACGATTTCGTTTTGACACAAAGGTAGGCCACAAGTCCAATGATGAGAACAACGGAAATGGAAGCAATAACAACTAGAAACCATGTTTGACGATAGAAAGGACTCTGTTGTAAGAAGCCGTACTCCAGGTATAACTTCGACGGAGTAAAAACCTAGTAAAGTATAGTTGTCATCATTTCATTGAAGGATATGTAAAAAATTAGTAAAACATTAAGTACACGTTTACAGTATCATAGTGCTTACATTTTCATCGGATGTCGTAGGATAACTAATTCCATATTGGTTATAAGCAATAATCCGGAAATTATATCCTGTGGATGGCAAAAGATGTTGATACGAAAGTGTGTACTCCGTCACAGGACCACCATCCGTTTTATAAATCGTTTGCCAACGATTTTCGTCTAGGCACAGAAAAAGTTATCAGATTAAAAGAAGCACGACTCTAATTTACATATATATGATATTTTAGGCATTGAACTCAGCATTGGCAAAATTCAGTGTACTAAAATTAACGTTGCAATTGCAAATCATTTTCAATTCCCACTATAGCTACCATAACTTTTGCAAATAAATATTACTCACACCATTTAACAGCTTTCACTTTACATTCCTTACCAAACATTCACTGCATTCAGCCAAATTACGGATTCATACAAACCACAGTTTTCATACAACTCCATAATATCATAAATACTATAAAAAACACTACATTGCAAAATCGCAATGGTGTGAGTAGCATGTATTTTCCAAACACAACAACCAGCTTCTTTAGTAGTTTTAATGCACCCATCTTAACTTGCAGCTAAGATTTTACCGTATAAATAACCAAATGTCACTACATACCATACTTAAGAAATATATAGCTTTCAATCTTTTCAATAAATATAGCAAACATTACATTACGGGGTTAAAATGTGTGAATTCATCTAACAATCACTGCCCACAGTGCAATAGGTCAGTTAGAACAATTTACATAATGGCAAAACCAGACTAATATCTCAGCTATACAACAATTCATAGCACAAAAAACGCGGACAAAACAATTGGCAAACTATAATCTAAGATATCAGTACATTGAGCGTATTGTGTAGCGAGAAGGGATTTTATGTATTATTGTCACTTACACATTTCCCACTCTTTGGTCACTGAAAATTGTAAAAGAATTCGATTAAAGAAACAGAAATAATAATGAAACTAAAACTTGCCATACACAACTATCGTATTTTTCAATTTCAATCCCTACTTCATATTTCTGAACGTTTTTGTTAATTAACCCACTATTAGTTAATTAATCAGTAATTTTTTATACCGTATCACAAATGGGAAGGTAGATAAATAGAGTCTGACAGAAAATGACAGCTTTCGCCTTACCTCTCCTTTTTGCTTCGATGTAGTAACCATTTATTTTTGACTTTTCGTCGTTACTCCATTTAAACAAGACGGAAGAGAAACTTTTTGTCAATGTTAATTCTTTGACACTCTTAGGTGATCCATTTTGTGGTCCAGTACTAACATTTTTCCAAACGGCTGGTCCAAGTTCATTCAGCACAGAATTCTTCGCCCGAACTGAGAAACTGTAGCTAGTTTCTTCTTCAAGATTCTCAACAAGAAGTGAGCAACATGAGACTTTCTGTCTCACCTGTTTCGAAATGACATGGTCTTCACCGCTATTCACTCCAGCATCAAGAACAGTTTCATAAGTGACCAAATAAGTAGCGATTTCCCCATTAGGTCTTGTTGGTTTTTCCCATGTGAGTTTCAAACTTGTCATTGTGATGTCATAGAAAGATATATTAGACACAATGCCTGGTATCCCCTGTTCCGTTCGAACTGCAAATGGTTGCGTAAATGGTCCATCTCCAGCTGGATTGAAGGCAGCCATGCGGATGGAATACCACGAATACATTTCTAGGAAAAACAAAGTATGCGAAGTGCACCAGGCAGGAACAACTTCCAATTCTTCTTCTTCTGAGCTATTTGTGTGGTAGTAAATCTGCGCAAAAAGTTATTTGGTGAGAATAAATCACAGTTGACTAATATTCATTCGTTTTTCATTCGATAAGTACCTTGTATCCTAGAAGGTCTCCATTCTGTTGATTTTGGAATGGTGGTTTCCATTCAATCTGGATGTCAGTTGAGGAAACAGCTTTAACAACTACATCCCGAGGCTCACCGGTCGGAACTGCTTCGCCCACATACACAGTAATAGGCCTTGACGAATCGCCTTCTCCGCGAGAATTAAATGGTGCAACTGTTATCTCATAATTTTTATCACGGGTTAAATCCGTAAGTACTACACTTTTGGCACTTGTTCCATGGATTTCTTCTTTCGGTGTGGATTGAGCGGAAGCTACTGGATAGTCAACAACTTGACGGTAAAGTACACGATAGCCGCCTGTCTCAGCGTCCCCGTTCCATATCACCCCTGTAGGTTTCCAGCTCACCCTAACACTTGTCGTCGTTATCGGAACAACTAGAACATCTCCGACTATTCCCGTTGGTGCTATTTAAAATACAATGCATATCATGTAGAACTGAGTTACAAACATCGTCTGATATGAAAGAAAATCAAGTATAATGTAGAAACCTGCTGGTAGTGTAAATGTGGTATTAGACTCCGGTGAAAATCCACTTGAGCCAATATCATTCGTTGCTTGTATACGGAATTTGTAAGAAGTAAATGGCTTAAGATTTTTCACTGTGTATGACGTTCCTGCAGGTGCCACTCTGTCATTTACTCTTTGCCAATGTGAATTTCCTTCGTTGAACTCAACAGTGTAGTATCTAAAGTAATAAAAGTGCAAATTGATTTTATTATTCATAGAATCATTATTACCCCTAAATCTACAACACCAAGAAAATGAGTCTAGAATATATTGACTAAAAGGAAACCTTATGGGAGCAAATCCATCACGTCCAGGTGTCCACGAGAAAGTTATTTGGTGAGACTGAACTTGTGAAGGCGACACTCTCGGAGGGGAAGGCGGTTGTGGCAATTCTCGATTATTTGTAGTGTATACTAAAAGTTTTGCCGTTTCTCCCCATCCAAGCCTCGTCTTAGCAGTTATTGAAAACCAATAGTACTTTTCACGTTCCAGTTCGGTAGCTCTATTTGATAAGATTTATAAATTAATCCTCTTAATAGATACATTAACCTACTACATTCAACTCAATTACAGTAGCAAGGGAACATACCTAAAAGTTCTTGTTTCTGGAGGAAATTCCATTGCGAAGCTAGCACTAGTAAACCCATCAAGTGTATAGGTAATTTTGTATGCTAGAATCACTCCATTCGGATCTGCAGGAGCATCCCAGATCATTCTGGCCGTTGTAGTGGATACATCAGGGAAGGAAATGTTACTTGGTGTTCCCGGAACTACATTTTATGAAAATTAAAATGTAAATACAGATACATGTGTCGATTTAAAGTATTTGCAATAAACAAACAAAACATATACATACCATCATCCCATGTTTGCACAAGAACTGGTGGATCATTCAACACTCCATCGCCAACACGCGTATATCCTAAAACTTGAATATGATATTGAGTGAACTTTTTCAATTGGGTTAGCGTTGTCTTGAATGTAGCATTGGATGGAATTTGCATGAACTGAAACGGAACATTTTTTGCTCCGTAATAAACTTTATAGCCGTCAATGATTCCATTGCAATGCTCGTCAGAAATAGATCCCCATTTGACCACGATTGTTGTAGACGATGTGGCATTGGCGTCAGTTATATGAGGACCCTCTCCAGGAACTATCAACATACCATAAATATATAAATTATTTGTGCATGTTTTGCTATGAAATCTTAACCCTTATGCCTAGCCTTATTCCAAGTCTTATTCTAATAATTATGACCATTTAAGTAGCAGAACCTCCATGAAAATCATTGGCAAAATAAAAATCGAATTTTTTGCTGACTGGGTAGTTGTTTTTAACAAGCTTAATTAGTTTTACCTGATTCTCTAGTGCGTTCGATAGCCGGCTTTGATGGTTCTGACAGTCCTACATCATTAAAAGCTGACATGACAACTTCATAAAGAGTATATTCTTCGAGGTTTCCCAATACAAAAGAATTCCCCGTTGGATTTCCAATAGTTTGATACTCATATGGGCCATTGGTTCCACTGGGTCGATACGAGACATTATAGCCTCTAGGATTTCCGTACCATTCGGTCACTTGCAAAGGCTTAAATAAAAATGAGACAAATTAAACGAGAGTTCACTCTCCATCAAATTGGTTGCAGTATAAGGACACGGAAAAAGTTTCACTCACAATCCATCTAACTTTGAGTTGAGTTGCCGACATTGCTCTCACAGTGACATTTCTTGGTGCATGAGCAGGAGGGGCTTGTAAACTTTGGAACAATTGCGAAGACGTTGACGGAGGTGATGGTCCTACGACGTTGTGAGCAATGAGCCTGAGTCGATACTGAACATATGGCGTCAAGTTTTTAACAACAATAGATTCCATGCTAGTTACAGCAACTCCATGATCTGTGTGACTGATGGCATTTGTAGTGCTGGAGGTCTCGGCTTCTTCACAATAGTCGAAAATATTGTGCCAAGTGGAATTTCTGTTGGTCTGAGCTTGGACAGTCCATTTAGTAATAGATGAGTTTCCATCAAAGCCAGGAGTGAATTGTAGGACGACAGAGAACGGTTGAATATTTGACACAGCAAGATTAAAAGGCGGACTTGGCAAAACAGGTTCTACGCCAGATTTGATGCTTGCAGTTTTGCATTGTCCCTTTCCTACCTGAGTGACTCCACAAACTTCGAAAGAATAATACGTACTGGCTTTCAGTTGAGTTATTTTCACACTAGTTGTATTGCTTGTGATGTTCAGAGTCTTGAAACTTTCGGGGAGATCCTTTACTCCGTAGCGAACAAGATATCCTACTAAAATCCCATTAGTCTTCTGGGGTTTAGACCAGACTACTTTGACAGATCTGTCTGAAATCTCTTCGAAATGTAAAGTGCTTACTTCATCAGGCACATCCTCTAGAGTTTTTACTAATATTGGCGCACTCTTCTTCCCATCTCCAGGATTGGTGAAGCATAAAATAGTAATGTTAAATTCTTCGAATTTTTCTAGGCCACAAATGAGCCCTTGTTGTTCAGCAAGAGGGTCAAATGGACTTGGTGGAACGGAAACAGCATTTTTCAAATCCTCATTCTGCCAAGCTTGTATTTTGTAGCCCTGATTTATGCCATTGATTTGTTGCGGATCTGGAGGTCTCCATTTAGCTTGAATGCATGTTGAATTTACAGCTTCCGCTTGGACTTTTGTTGGAGATGCATTTGGCACTCCTTCTCTTGTTTTGATTTTTATACTCGGACTGTAGAGTCCAATTCCTTTGTTGTTGTAAGCCGCTATTTGGATTTCGTAGTCTTTCCATGTAATCAAATCTTCAATAAGGTAATTTCTCTGGGCCTATTTGCATACAAACAATTTCTATATAAAGTAATTGCATCTGGCATGACAAGATTTGTGTAATTCAATACTGCAGGGCAACATTAAACATTATGATAAAATACAAGTTCCCAAATGAATTATACAACCTACCTCGTTTGTAATGTTCCGATAAGACCAGGGACTTTCGCCATATCCATGCAATTTGTATCTCATTATGTAGCCCAAAATCTGTCCGTTTCGATGCTCCTCAATGGGCTGATGCCATTGAATTATAATTTGAGATGGAGATCTTGCCGAGCCCACTAGTCCCACAGGAGGGCCAGAAGGTGCTGGAATTAAACGCATAAAATGTTATTTATTCGACTGCACGAGAGCATCCATTCAAAGATTATGATGTAATTATTGCAGTTCTTTTGATATCTTACGCTCTTGAGGTAAAGTGACAACATTAGACGGTTGAGAAGCCTCTCCTTCACCCACAGCGTTGATAGCACTAACACGGAATTGGTATGAGCAAGCCGGTTTCATTCCATTGATTACTATAGATTTCGTCTCTGAAGACACATTCGCCAAGAGAGTTTCCCATCCATTCAGAACATCAAGTTGCATTTGTGCGTCGGGATTCACTGTTCGCTTTTGTATTATGAATTTGATAATTGCGCTGTTTCCATCAAATCCACTTGCCCATGTTAAATTCACTGCCTTAGAATTCGCACCCTGTAATTTTCAAAGCAATTAGCATCCACTTAACAATATACTTATGTTTTTGGGAAATCTCATTAAGACAAACAGAATATTGTTGTAGGAACATTGCTTTAATGATCTTCCGATGATCTTCCGCGTTTGTAGATATTTACAGACTCACGGAACAGAACAGCAAAATTCATTACCCGAGCAAGTACTGGAAGCTTTTCCGCTCTGACATTCGAAGGAGGATACGGCAACTCAATAATCTTCAAGTGTGCTACTCTTTCATCGTGACCACCTTGAGAACGCACAATGCATTTGTAAGAACCAACATCGCTAGCTCTTACTTCTCTAATTTCTAGGGTGCCATCCAGATGTACCACGATTCGTGAAGATACTCCAGCAACAATCAATCTGCGCATTAATATAATATTAAAAACTGATAATAAACAGAAAATGAAAGCAAAAAATTATCAGCGTATCTTATATTAGGATATAAATGGACCATGGTCATAAGTCAAATCTATGATATATCTGTTAGTTACAAAATAAATGAAGTCTGCTAAAAGTAAAATAGCATGCAGCTACACAAAACAGTAAAATCCTCCAAATATTTACTCCATGCAAATGCATATTCAGAATAGGTTGTAAAAATGTTCATACTCGTCATTATGTTCCCATTCGATCTCATAGGGAAGGGCAGGATCGCTACTGACTTTGCACTGAATGGTAGCCACATGTCCTAGAATGACTTGTGTGTCTGCAGGTGGCTGTATTATTTGCGTTCTTACGAGAATAGAGACATGCGATGATCCTATGACAGTTCCTGCAGCATTGGAACGAATGCAAGTGTAATGACCACCATCCCTGGATCTGACAGCTGCAATGAGGAGACTTCCTGTGTCCAAAATTTGGAACCTCCCTTCGGAAAGCACTTCTTCCGTTTCTGATTCAAATAAAAATATTCTCTAAGTATTAATTTCACAAACTCAATATAAGCACTTGTCTTCACAATTCTCATACAAAGCTATGCACACTGAAAGAAAACAGACATCTGATGCTTGCATACCGTTTTTGTACCAAGTAACATTTGGCAATGGAGCTCCACCAACTTCACAGAAAAGAGTGACATCGTTTCCTTCCAAGACAGTCTTATTCTCTGGGGCTTTGATCATCACAGGAGGAGAGGCTGTAAAATGAAATTATATCTTGTTAATTTTCCCTTACCAAACAGAAAAATCTTAACAAGGACAACACAAAAGCTCTGCTTTCTGAAACCAAAAAGGCGAAACACAAAAACGTAATCTACTGATAAGTGTTCATAATAAATGTGCACGTGTCCATAGCTGTAATTGCAGATCTAACCGTTTTGAAAATAAAAATAATGTGCGAAACCAAAAACGGGGTGAAAAGGTTGTGATCAATTATAATCATGCAATTTGTGAATGCATCCAAAAAAGAACTCGTGCACATTTTTAGACTTTTATACTTCAATTGAAACAATTCAACTCAAACCAAACTGCAGATTAATAAGTAACTTACAGCTTAACTTTCATAAAACAACTATGTAAATAAATCTAAATACCATACTTACGTACTACAATACTATAATGCTACTATCTCCACAGATTTTACTGATAAAAATTGCATAAGTAAATTATGAGGTAAAGTGTAGGTATATTTAGGTACAGGAATGCATGTGTGATCCAATCCACTATTAATGACTAAATTATGTGCAACCAAACTAATTTTCCATCACTAACTAAATGGGTCTGTGCAATTCAAAGGGGGTGTAGCAGTGCTTGCTGGTCAACACTGAGAATGAAAAAATTTCAACTCAGTCAAACGAAGCGTTGCATTATCACAACTTAAAGCACAAAGGAAATTCTCAAAATGTCAAAGGAGTTATAAAAACAGGTGAAAGTTTAGTTTTGCACGGCAATTGTTCTCTTGGTTGCGTAACTTGGTTTCATACCATTACCATTCATAGGTTTGGCCAAAAGTAGATCATGTAATGTAAGTTTGACAACTTTAGAAGACGGAATGTTCCTTTTAGAGTGGCGATTCATCTTACTCAAATCTGTAATGATCATGGATAAGTAAATGGGCCATAATTATTTACAAATGATGCTAAAAGGTCACCCTACTGATATACATTCTGCTGTAGTGTAATAAATATAGCTTTATGTACAGGATGAAAAGACGATAATTTACAACAGCTAAGATAGTTAAAATGAATGAATTCAGCATAATTACACTAAAGTCGAGTTTTGTTATTAATGGTTTGACTAAT
>JABASH010005520.1:0-11974 GCA_019776445.1 Tomocerus maximus | reverse complement strand
CTTTCCACGCATGATAAAAGGTCCCCGTTCCTTTCCACCGAAAATATTCGTTATACATAGTATTATTTTTATCCAGAGTAATCAGATACTCAGCTAAATCTTTAGGCGACTGAAAATCCTGAGTGTTAATGTAAGAATTCGGAGGAGCAGCGTAGGCGTAGTCATCAGGATGGGCTCCCAACACAACGGGAACCGCATCGTTTTTCAAAGCGTTATTAAAGAACTTTTCTGTGATGTAATCTCGGCAATTAGAGTTTTCAAATGCCAAATAAAATTTGTAGTTTCTCACGACACTACTAAGGCATTCGTCCGGTCTGGTAGTGTTTATTTGACATGGGGGCGAGACGCCACATTTTCCAAATATATCGACAGAGATGTATTTCTTCAATTCCTCGATATACTTAAAACGTGCAGAAGGAACTTCACCACAATGTGAAATAAATATAACGGCAAGACCCGTTTTTCCTTTTGAATAATCTTTTACTGGCAGCAAATCCGAAGGAGTTGGGCTGACATTAAAATATTTCGAATCCTCATAATCGTAGGGGACCCATTTGGAATACGGGAGCACTATATCCGATCCTCGATAGTATGAGACCAAAAGATTATTTTTGGGAAGTTTCATTGGGTACATGTAGGGACACTCTTCATTGTATGATATTTGTTTCACGTGTTCGGGTATTGTTAAACTTTTTCGTCTAGGGAATTTGTAATCCTGAGTGTAAATAATAGCATCAAAGTTCCCAGGAGATAAATTCTTCTCTTCCAGATTTTTGGAAACAGTCAATTTACATTTGTTGGAATTTATGGAGAATCCTGGACAATTTATTTGATTATCTGTGCCCCAAAATTCCTTATCTTCTAGTCCAAATACCAAAAGTATATTTTTTCCACTCATATTATTAATCCGTTTGTTTTCAAAAAACTTTTTAGTCCATGCTAGGTGGGCGGCTATTCTGTCACTGGAATTACGAAAATTCCTTTTGAGATTTGGTCTCCACAAATAATCCATATAGGTCTTATCCAAAAGTTCTCTTAGATGAAAATATCCTGTGAATTCAATATATTTGGATTTGTCTTTGAAAAACGTAAAATAAAATGTCACTGCAAATCCTATTATGATGTATAGTGTAAATGTTATTTTTAAACAACTAGAAAAATTCATTTTTGCGCGAAGAAAAAGATTCCAAAATTATCTTTTCGTACTTAATAAATAACAAAAATAGAATTAATTCGTTCCCCTCAATCAAAATGGAGAGCTGGTAATGGATTTAAAAATTTGAGGTTTTTAAAAAATAATTGTTCTGTTAGGTTAAAATACGTCAGGTAAACTTCTGTACGTAAAGGTTCATTTGTTCATAAGTAAACTTTTACTTTTGACACTCCTACCCTGCAATGAGTAACAGAAACGAGAAACATTCTGAAACAGATGAAAACATTATACTGATGACTGACCTTCTGACCCATATTTCCATATCTTTTGTTTCTTGCACGTCTTAACGTCTTGCATCCAAGTCGTAATTATAATATGCACTTGTATGAGTAATAATAATGTAAAACTGCATACAACCGTTCTGAAAATAAAACCTATACCAATTTCAAGCATTTTTCCAGGTGTTCTCCAAGTATAAGTAATCAAAACAGTATTGGTGCCAAGTATTAATACAAATAAATATGTGCGTGCACGCCCTATTCAGATTTATTTGTGGTTTGGGTGCTCGCCTTTCAGTGTTTGACAAGTCACTAAGTGGATAAAATTTGCCATGTTAGCTAAAATCCTTTGTGGCCAATGAATAAAATGGCCAAAAATAAAAATTTGGTCAAGCTAAAGCAATTTTATCCCATGATTACAGTTGAATTGGTTTGTAAGTGTTCAGAAGGTGATCCTAATCATTTTGGACCCATTAAAGCATTTTAAACCAGGGTTGCGGTGGATGAAATAGTTTGTTAAAATTGAACAAAATTAATTTTATCCTGGACAAAATTAATTTCCTCATTGCTTTAAACTCAAAGGTAATTAGCTGATAATTTTTTTCGACAAGAGTATTAATTAGCGTTGTGCAAATAGATATACCTACCATAGAAAAACATTTGAACTCGAATTGTCATAGCGAAATAACAGGATAGCGAGAAGGAAATGTAATCTGGAAGACGCTTCCAATCCCACACGTTTCCCGCACTTTGCCTTTATTATAAAATCGCTTCCATACAAATTTATTACAATGAAAGATGCGGATATGTTAATTCTAGAAGTATATCACGGATATCTTTCTATTTCTGTGGTTGTGCCGAACATTTTGACCACTCCCGGGCAGAAAAGATGAACAGGAGTCTGCACAGTCTGCAGGCTGAATTCGCCTATATATATAACCAGAAAATTGGCCACCTTTTAGCACACAATGATTATTAACATTTAATTATCGCCGCAAGTTTATCAACAGAAAACATTCTGCAGAATGCATTATGTATTAGGACGAAAATTGGCCATTTTTTCCTGACGTTATTTATCACCCGAATGATTTCTGAACAAAAACAAAAATGTGATTCAGCTCATTCGAAAGCTGATGGCTGATAGATAGCCTCTTTAGCATTTCTAAGTAGTTCAATGGTGGGCAGAGTTCAAGGGACAAAAGTTATTGGAACAATTCTACATCTGACCATGAAAACACTATGCCAAGTGTTTACTACTAACGGAATCGAACTCTACTACCTATTTGCTACTCCTTGCACAGTATTCGATTCATCTTCTTCCTTATACCCATGTTGTCACGGTTTATTGTATGCAAGTGGATCAATCAACCCTGTCTTGAAGATACAAGTTTTGCATCTTCTTTCCAGTTGCCCCAGAATATCTCGAGATAGAAATAGTGGTTACTAGTTACTAGGTCAAATTGACAAGTATAGTATACTACTGGAATAAAACTGACGTCGAGATATTTGTAATATGAACCAACCCCCAACTAAAGTAAAAAAGAATTAGATGGGTGTAGATGTTGCAGTCAGTTTCTACATTTGGGGAGCATATACACTTATTAGTAAGTTTGTACACCAATTTTATTTTGAAATTCCATGAAAGGCATTAGATTTGGACATTGATTTCCAAAACTACATGCAGCATAAATTGTCATTAACTGTTAAATTGTCATTAAAATAATCTCATAATAATGATCTCATAAAGTACCTACATAAGTTTTTCATGATGTAACTTCGGAACCTTTGCGAAATGAGATAAAATTCTCTGAATAATTAACGGCTCAATTATCAAAAACTTTAAAATGTTCCCCATGTAGGAAAAGCGTTTTTATAAGAATTAACAATTGAATTTCAAGTGTGGGGTGTGGAGTCCAATTTTGACCTATTAAAAAATTCTAATTAGAAGTCCAATTTTTTAGGTTTTTCTAAAGCACTGAACCCTGAACCAGAGATCTGCTACTCATAGACGACGAAATATTTTGCCATGATATGAATACACCGTACGTATAGATAAAGCGATTATGTTTGAACGTAGGTGTATGGAAATTTTTATTTATTCCGCAATCTTTGGAAATTTTGTAAAATGTACTTTGGTCTGCCTTTTGGGGTTGCTTTGGCACTACCCCCTGCCAAATAAACCCCAGCGAGGTCGATTTGGAATCTATCCTGGACAAACGTAGTGCCAATGAAACCCCTGCAGCGTCCGTGAAAAATGTTGCAATGTGCATTTTCCCTGCCAAAGTAGCCCCGGTAAGGTATAACATTTGGGGCCAGATTATTGGTATGCCATATTATGATTAACATTTGGCCAATGTAACCCCAAACCATGAGGTAACTTTGGCATGGTTTTCAAAGAATGTTTAAAAATTCCCCATCTGTGGAAGATTTTTTTTGACACACTAAGATTTCTGAAAAGGGGGACTTTTGTCCCCCTTTTTAGAAATCTTTTCTATTACGCTCCAAAATTTTTCTCCTGCCATTTTTAGAAATGCTATTACAAAAAGACAAAAAAATCGGCCTCATATGACCGTATTGCAAAGACAATGACATCGGTTTGTGTGCTTTTGGAACGATTGAATACCGAAGTTGGATTTTTAAAATGGGTTATGGTACGTATAATATAAAATATAAACAAGTATGTACATTTTCAAAAAATCGTATAAACAATTGATTTCATTTACCACATGTATAATATTTTACAAAATTTATTTATTTCTGTCCCAATACCACTGGCCTCTTGGCAAACAATAGTTAACTTTGGCCCAAGTAGTGTCTTCTTCCCTGGATTGCGGAGGAACAAAGTCAGCATAAAAAAGAAGACCACAAAGTCGGCAAAACAAATCTTTCCACGCATGATAAAAGGTCCCCGTTCCTTTCCACCGAAAGTATTCGTTATTATCGTTATACATAGTATTATTTTTATCCAGAGTCATCAGATACTCGGCTAAATCTTTTGGCGACTGAAAATCCTGAGTGTTAATGTAAGAATTCGGAGGAGCAGCGTAGGCGTAGTCATCAGGATGGGCTCCCAACACAACGGGGACAGCGTCGTTTTTCAAAGCGTTACCGAAGAACTTTTCTGTGATGTAATCTCGGCAATTAGAATTTTCAAACGACAAATAAAATTTGTATTTTCTCACTACATTTCTAAGACATTCGTCCGGTCGGTTAGTTTGCCCGTTCCTTTCCACCGAAAATATTCGTTATACAAAGTACTATTTTTATCCAAAGTAATTAGATACTCGGCTAAATCTTTTGGCGACTGAAAATCCTGAGTGCTAATGTAAGAATTTGGAGGAGCAACGTAGGCGTAGTCATCAGGATGGGCTCCCAAAACAACGGGAACCGCATCGTTTTTTAAAGCGTTACCGAAGAACTTTTCTGTGATGTAATCTCGGCAATTAGAATTTTCAAATGCTAAATAAAATTTGTAGTTTCTCACTACACTACTAAGGCATTCGTCCGGCCGGGTAGTGTTTATTTGACATGGGGGCGAGACGCCACATTTTCCAAATATATCGACAGAGATGTACTTCTTCAACTCCTCGATATACTTGATACGTGCCGAAGGAACTTTACCACAATGCGAAATAAATATAACTGCAAAACCAGTTTTTCCTTTTGAATAATCTTTTACTGGCAACAAATTCATAGGAGTTGGGCTGACATTAAAATATCTCGAATCTTCACTATTATAGGGGACCCATTTGGAATACGGGAGCACTATATCCGACCCTCGGTAGTATGAGACCAAAAGATTATTTTTGGGAAGTTTTATTGGTAAAATGTAGGGACACTCTTCATTGTACGAAATTTGTTGCACCTGATTGGGTATTTTTAAACTTTTTCGGCTAGGGGATTTGTAATCCTGAGTGTAAATAATAGCATCGAAGTCCCCTGGAGATATATTCCTCTCTTTCAGATTTTTCGAAACAGTCAATTTACATTTGTTGGAATTTATGGAGAATCCTGGACAATTTATTTCATTATTTGTGCTCCAAAATTTCCCACCTTCTGGTCCAAGTACCAAAAGTATATTTTTTCCTCTCGTATTATTAATCCGTTCGCTTTCAAACAACTTTTTAGTCCAAGCTAGCTGCGCGGCTATTCTGTCACTGGCATTGCGAAAATCTTTTTTGAGATCAGGTCTCCACAAATAATCTAAATTTTCCGTAATGTTCTCATCCAAAAGTTCTCTGAGATCAAAATATCCCGTGAATTCAGTAGATTCAGATTCGTCTGTTAAAAATGTGTAATAACATGTCACTGTGAATCCTATTATTACAAATACTGTAAATGTAATTTTTAAACCATTAGAAAAATACATTGTCTTCCTACGACGAAGAAAAAATTTCAAAACCAGCTTTTCGCACTTTTAAATATTAACTGGAGAGGTTATTCCATTTAATCCTTTCATTTATCCTAGCTCGAAAATGCGAAACAGGTAATAGATGTAAAAGTTTTTTAAAAATAAATTCTGCTTTTAAATAGATTACAATACGTTACGTCAAAGTTAAGTTGTTGTAACAAAATTACAGAAGTTTACTGTTTTAATAATAAACACTTTTAAACCCCGTGAGTTGCAGAAACGTACAGTAACAGATGGGATCATTATACTGACCTTCTGACCTATATTTCCTTATCATACCTATACTTCTAGTTCTTGCAGTAAATCTATGCATCCCAGGTATATGAAATGTCGTGTATTCTCCGGTTGAACGGTATTGGTTTGATAGGTATAATAAATATTATGTACATGTATCTACGTGCTGCATATTCAGGATTCAGATGTACATATTTGTGATTTGGGTGCCCGTCTGTCAGTGAAATGTTTGACTATTAGCCACTGGCTAGTGGCTATAATTGCAGTGGGTAAAATATGGCCTAGTGGCTTTTCCAAATCTTTGTTGGTCAACGGGTAAAATGGTCTACCATGCCTAAAAATAAAAATTAAATCAAGCGAAAGCAATTTTATCAAATTATAACGGTAAAGGTTTGTAAGTGTTCAGAAATCCATTTTGGTCCCATTGAAGCATTTTAAGCCCAATGGTAACTATATGGAATAATAACGTTATAGTAGGCCATTTTATGCCATTGTAGGCTGTTATCAACCAAGTGACTGACAAAAATCTAAAAAAACAGTCAGCAAAAAACACTGTCGCCTGTTTCGTTTGAACGAATATTTTATCTAATCTTAATGTGCAGCTTTATATCCTGCTGTATTATTATATCGACGATTATAAATGTATCGAGCGCACAATAAATGATTACATGACATACTTTGTGAGTAATAAAACCCAATGGGCATTATAAATATTTGAAAGTGAACATTTTACAATATGGTTGAATAGGTTGTGTTGAAAAAATTTGCAGATGCCAATGTCACAAATAGTTTTGCATTTACATCACACATTTTTGCGTAAAAAATATTTGCTGGCACAACATTCTTCGACCACGTAGAAGCAATAAAACAGCATTTCAGTGAATGGTTATTATTGAAGACTGTACCAACTGTGATACCGTAATTACAATTCGTTATCTTCGGTTCCAAAATAATAGTATGTCGTTCTTTATAGTAGTCGATTTTTAATTATTTTGATGTAAAATATATTTTGGTCAAATTATTTAAAATAGTTAATTTCATTCTAATGAAATAATTTGTTCGGCATGATTGGGCTTTTATCAATGAATATAATATGAGGCAAAAAATAAAATTTACCGAAAAATGCACACAATATAGTTTGATAAATTAGTTTATTTCCTTAGAAGAATGCTTTGAGGAGCATTAACAGTTTGTTAAGAAGCATTATTGTTGATAAAGTCAGTGTGGTGAGAAACTTCAGTGTAGACTCCTGGGTATCCTAAAAATTAATCAATTCTTTGTTCAGGTAACATTCAGGTTAAAGTTAGCTGGTGTATAAAATTTAAAAAAAATAAGAATTAGTAAAAATAAAAGTAAACCTGGACGGGCACAGCCATAACCAAATGAGGTTAGTCCAGCTAGATATCTGAATCCACGGTCGATCTAATAATTCAGAAAGACAGTTATAATACGGTTGGTCTAAATATGATACATTAAAAATTTAAAATATATGCAAAACTTACAGCGGTAAGTGGGCCACCTACAAAATGTCAAGAAACAGTTGTTACTTATATTGCACTTTAGTTTTATAATTTATAACAATATTTTAAGCTGATTGATTCTAAAAACTTACCAGAATCTCCAGAGCAGGAGTCAGCTAAAACATTTTACAGAACAATTTAAAAATTAGCAAGCACACATATTAGCAATTTAAAACATATTTAGTATAATAATTGTACATTATTAATTACCTCCTGGGCGACCAGCACAAATCATGTTTGGCTCAATGCTGTTTCCTCCAAAGGCTTGTCCGCATTGTTCATCACTGATAACTTGAACTTCAGCCTTCTGAAGAATATCTGGGTAATGGCCATTTTCTTCTGCGTCAACTCCCCATCCAAGGATGGTGACAGTTCCAGTAGCTGTGTGATTCTGTGAAGCCAAAATATCCCATTGGTGTATTTAATTAGATTATGGTTAGAACTTAATAATTTAAGATTCCTTACCGCAGGAGCAATGGGGACGGGTGCGACAGCGGCGTTGAATACAAATGGTGTCTTTGTTCTCAAAACAGCAATATCATTTGAGAATCCTGATCGATCTCCGGGATATCTAGATTATTAACGTTGCAAATATTCGAATCCATATAAAATGCAATAACAATAATGTTGATAATCTTGGGACTTTATTTCATTGATTATTTACCCAGGGTGGATGACGATGCTTTCAATTTCTCTGGTTTGTTCCGTCGATTCTTGCTCGTGAATGTTATGCTTTCCTGGTTCATAAAAAAGATTACAGGTGAATTAAGTGAAATAGAAACTAATCATATACATACACACTTGTGCCAAGCAATTTAACCATCAGCTTTAAATTATCGGATTTTGATGAGATGAGACGGTAAATTTTAAATTACTGGAAATAAATTTAATGAAATAAAACGCAAAGAGAATGTGTTTTTCAATGTTATTTGTCGAACGTAGATCTTCAATTATCAAACTTTAGGAAAGATAAATAATTTTAACTCCCCAGAAAAACCACAACAAGATCACACAGTAAATATATAAAGATAGGAAAAAAACCCACCAGCTTTGACTGTTAACGAACTAGCAGGTCCAACCTGTGTTAGAAGATAAAATATTTGCAAATTATTATTATTATATTAGCAAATATTAAATTAAAGGTTGTTTTATGATACTTATTCTGAGAGAAAAAAACATTTTTATTTTGAAATCGACTCAAGACCATCATGTAGACAATGTATACAAAAATATGTATAGTTGCAAAATTCATGTAAATAGCCATTTTGCAGTCCGGGAGATAATCCGACAAAAACTTTTCAAAGATACCAAAGATGAAAAATCCGCGATGGTTTTTCTACTCTGTTCTCTGTACTGTCTGTGTACTACTTATCTGTACATTAACAAAGAAATTACAGACAATAAAAATGTACGATGTTACATAAATTTATTGCCCAGAAACTTTCTAAATCAAACCGTTTTTTGGGTAAATGGACATCACAGTACCAGAAATACATGACCTATATAAGTGAATAGCTTTTTGTGCATATCAGCTAATAATTATACATATGCAGGATAAAGACCCAGAATGAGCAAAACATTGATGTAGTAAATGTGCCACTTTCAATACTTAAAAGTAAAAATTTTGCTTCAGGGTTAAATACAATATTGATGCTCACATATATAAACTGAATGCCTGATAACTAATATCGATAAAGGAAATACCTCTCCAGTATCTTTAATGTATGCAAGGCTTTTGATAATGTCTGTCGAGAATCAATATAAACTCAAGAGTAATATGGCATTGAGTCGTTCTGGGATAAAGGATTTTTGTATCTGATCTGAATTAAATTTTCCTAAACTTGTCTGTCAGAGTTGTGCATTAGGTCGTATTATATTTGTAAGTGATATTAATGACTTTCCAATCGCAATAAGTATAAGGATATCATATACCCGCGATGATTGATTAATGTGCCGGGTAGGTATGCCTTTAAATGTCCTCCTATAAATCTCAGAAACTGGAAGTATAGGTTAGCCAAGTGTTGAGATCTACAGGAGGACATTTAAAGACACACATGATGTCTAAATAGTAATAGTGTAGGGAAAGCATACAAAACCCAATTTATAATTGTTTGTGACCCACACAACAATTTGTCGAGACATTTTAGTAATGTCGTAGTAATGGTGCAATAATTGCTGATGTTAATAAGTGCTTAAGACTATATAATATAAATTCAATATAGTTTATAATAAAAATAAATATAGACTTATCAGCACAATGCGCCACTGTTAATACTGCGTTGCTTCTGATAATGGTAGCTCCACAAATCGGCGAACCAAAGTACTGGAGTGAAAGCATGAAGGGCTGCAAAAAAATTCGTTATTATTGCAACTTTGAGAACTCACATTATGTAAGTATGGCAGAAAAAAAATCATAATATTACATCGTCATTTAATAAGCGACTTCAGGTTGGTGTTTGTGAATTTCAACAGTAGGAGCAAATACAGCAACTTGTAATCGATATTTATTTTGTGATTTGAGCAGTTATTTATTAATTGAATTAAAGAACTTACAAATTCATTAGGTAAAGCATTCTCGCCACCAACAATCCTATGTGGTGTAGCAAAGCCTAAAGGTCTTCGTGGAAGAGCTAAAAAGGTTGAAATGTTTTAACAAAATTGGGATCAAAATATATTTAGTGAAATGTTCAAAACCAAATTACCTGTAGATACAGCCACAAGGGCCAAAATGATAGCAACTTTAACCATGTTTACAAATGTGAGAGCAGGATTCGGTACTGTCGGGTTTACAAAGATGACAAAATTGAGTTCACTGGAGCAATCATCATTTGTAGGTTTTTAAAACACTTGACATGTAGGAAGGTATTCAATTATTAGATAGTAGGGTTTATCTAAAATTAGGTGTCATCTCTGAGAGTGGGCCATGATAAAGTGCTAATTAATGAGAGTATTTGTATATTCATTGATTGATATCTCGTCTCGTCGCATGGAATCTCGTGCTCTGATGTCCTCAGTGTTAAGTCGTGGTTAAAACCCCTAATGGTCAAATCGGTCAAAATGGTCAAAACAAATCCAAAAACCGGTCAAAATGGTCAAAATAGGTAAAATAATCCTTGAATCGACTTTTTAGGCGGAAACATTCAAATTTTTGAAACTAAACGTTCGAATTGTCACAATTTTTCATTTGGAATAAATTAAACACATAATTCCTAGTTAGATGTAGTTTTCAGTTGATTCTATAGTACGGTTACTGAAAAACAAGCAGTTTTTTAATTTGACCGTTTTGACCAATTTGACCGTTTTCACCGGTGGGTCGGTCAAAACGCAAAAAAGTGGTCAATTTCCCAACACTGGATGTCCTATTTAGAAATGTAATAACACTATTAATATTACAAGAATAAACCACGGAATCAGTGCTTATAAATTTGGCTCTGTTGATATCCAAAGATATCAGTTTCAGGGCTGCGTTTTGTCCGGACAAAATTTTTGTTGTCCAGGATGAAATTAGTGTTGTCCATGGACGAAATTAATTCTGTCCCAGACGAAATGAATTTTATTCGGAAAAATTTGTTTTTTGCATGGATAACATTTTTTTCCAATTTTATCCATCCACTAATTTCGTCCACCGCAACCCTGATCAGTTTACTGTTCGTTAGTAATTAATAATTATGTTTCATTTTTTAAATGCATAAATGTGATACCTAACATGCATGTTTTGCAACAAACTTTTATTTCCATACACTTATATTTATCGTAAAACATGTAATTATGTAATAATATGGGTAAATTAATCAAATGGATTGCATAACTAATGATCAAGTTTCTATTTAGATTATTTATCCAATACACATTTTCATAAGTGTTTTGCAAACTGAGGCGTGTATTTCATACAATCATTAATGTACGAAACAGTTTATTAATTAAATTATGTTCAAAATGTTGTAAATGATACAAAATAATGGTCCAGTAAGTTACCAGAATGTTAAGGAAAGTTAGCAGACGGCCGAAGGAAAGTTAGCAGAAGGCCGAAGGATAGTTGGCAGAAGGAAAGTTAGCAGAAGGCCGAAGGATAGTTGGCAGAAGGAAAGTTAGCAGAAGGCAAAAGGATAGTTAGCAGAAGGCAGAAGGAAAGTTAGCAGATGGCAGAAGGAAAGTAAGCAGGAGGAAAGTTAGCAGAAGGATAGTTAGCAGGATGAAAGTTAGCAAAAGGGTAGTTAGCAGGAGGAAAGTTAGCAAAAGGCAGAAGGAAAGTTAGCAAAAGGCAGAATGTTGAAGGAAAGTTAACAGAAGGTTGAAGGGAAGATGGCAGAAGGTTGAAGGAAAGATGGCAGAAGGTTGAGGGGAAGATGGCAGAAGGTTGAAGGGAAGATGGCAGAAG
>JABASH010005519.1:0-11976 GCA_019776445.1 Tomocerus maximus | reverse complement strand
AATACAAAAATCCTAGGACGTATGCATATGTCCTAAGAGTTCAAATATCCTGTAACATATATACTACAATTAATAAGCACATGATAGGAATGTTTGAGTTTTCTATTTATGTGATGGGATATGGTATATGGTACAATGGAATTGTAAATACATAGTAAGAAGTACTCCATAGATACTTGAGACGCGTCTCAAGAAAGTTTTTGACAGACGGATTATCTCCATAATAACATTCCTTCAGCGAACACAGGAAGTCATTTCGAACCAACTGATACACGTACAATTTAGACATAGTAAGTACTATTTACATGTATATACATTGGATCTTCGACATAATATATTTAGTCCAGTTCTCCCGTCTTCGGAATTCCCATTCTCAATTCACATGACAATTATCGAGACGAAGAAAACAAATGGTGATGGAAAGCGCAGTATATCAACATTTGGAGAAACTGCTCCAGATTTTCTGATTTCATACAATTTTCGATGGCCTAGTTTTCGGATAGAGCTAGACGGTTGCGTTTGTGACTCGTCCTTCAGCTAATAGTCTAGAAGAATCCCCAGTAGTACATCTTTGCACGTAACGTAAGCCAATTGGAATTGAAATAGGAAAGAAGTAATTCATTCGAATAGAAAATGGAAACGGCGAGCTACAAGTACAATGTCGTGACGCGAGAAGCTATGGAGGCAATTCTCCAGTCCCCAGCTGAAAATAAGGTTTTCAATTTACCAGTTTTTCCTAATAACTCTAGCGTTACAGAAAATATAGCGTTTCTAGACCATTTTAATGCACTCGCTGATTCCAGGGATGCTGGATAAATTCTTTTCACTGAAATTTCCAAATCTGTATAATGTTACATATTTCATCTACAATGTATGTAGCCATTGCGAACCTGTGCAGTATGCTCAGCTTTCGGGACATAAGTCTTTTTAATGAATGGTTATTATTTCACAAAGGGCGTCTACAGGAACATATCTGTAATAATAGTATCGTCATAAAAGTGAATTTAGCAGTTAAGTGAATGTAAAATGGATTAAATTCTGGGAGTTAATAGATAGTTGTCTGTGATATGGTCCAAAATTATTTAGCCTGTGCCTTGGAACTGTTTTTCCTCGGAGGAACCTCTGCAAAAGTTAAGAAAAGCAATCTAATTCTGCATGAAAGGTTTTTTGTGTAGTCTATATATAAAGTTGGTCTGATATTGTTATGGAACGGAATTGAATTGGAGACTCTTTGCAGAATTTTAGGGAACAAAATAAAACAAAAGAAAAAGAGTGTTTCAATCAAGTTGAAGGCGTGACAATGTAATTGTATTTATTTACCTATGGCGAAATCTGTTGAAAATGCTTAGGAAGCAGTCAAAAGATTCAGAATTGGTTTAAAATTACTCTGTGCCTAGTTTACGTTGATTGTGAGTCTCTTTCATCTCGTTTTCTGGGTGACGTTCAAATAAAGTCTATTATTGAATGGATGAAGTTCTAGGAGTAGCTACAAGTTAAGTTGCATTGTTCACTAATATAAGGATATCGTGTGTTCAAGTCCTTTTTAAAGAGGATGAATCAGTTCGACAGACACATCTCTTTTGTTCCTTCCATCTGCACTCTCCACCTTTGTCCTTAGATGTGAGAATACAGAGAATATGGCACATTTATTCCATTTAGTAGGACCTAGACAGAAATACGTGATTTGATTGTGTCCTATGATTATGTCTTTCGCTAGCTGCTAATTCGCAGCAGGACATAGACGGCACAAGTTGGGGACCTAAAGGGAATTCTGCACTCTTATGACACTCTATAGTATTATTATACATCCTATACATATATCATATATCGTATCGTAATGCAAGCAGTCCCACTCCATCCCGACCAAGTCAAGTCAGCCAACCAACAAACACATTTTAGATGACTAGACAAATCGATAAATCGATGGGTACGTCTCATAGATACTTAGATCCATGGAATACAGAAACACTAACATCAAACAAATACGAGACTCTTTCTATTATTGCACATTACTATAGTTCAAGTCCTCCGTAATGGCCACTAAGGCTAAAAGGGTTCTTAAAAGTCATTTTGCCCGTAAAAAGTTTTTAGGCCAGGGTACAAATAAAATGCAGTAAATGGGCTTTAAAAAAAATTTTCCTCTCATACCAAAGAAAGGTTTTTCCATGGGCAAATGGGTCGTCCATGGGATATTGAATGACACAAATTCAGTCAATCAGTAAAAAAGCGACATATATTTCCATAAATTAGTGACTGGGAATATTTTGTACACTAATCAAATAAAATATTTTTATGTTGACCCCAGTAAATTACAAGAGAGTAAAAACGAAAGTTACGTTATGAGTTATACATTGATTCATGACGAAGAAAACCCTATATTTTGGCTATTGTGTCCACTAAATTTAGAATTGCAGAAGTTGATTAGGTAGGGACATGCTCTGTTTTTCAAAAAAGCTATAAACATGAATAATTTTTTCACAATTCCCCCATCAATACGTATTGCAATAAAACCAAAACTATATAGGAACACCCAGGCCCCAAAGGTTATTCAATGCCTTGGCGAAACTATGAATTTTATTTGCCATTTGGGGTCCCTATTTTGTTTAGACTAAGTATGGTACATGTAATTCATTTTTGTGGTGCTATTTAATGTACTACAGTGTTTCTATGGTTCTTTGTAGGTCCCACTTTTTCATGGCCCTTTTTCTATGGTCCTTTGTTTCCTGGTCTAAAATACTTGTTTTAAGGACAAAAATACTTGATTTAGAGCCCATAAGGCTTTCAGTGTGTGACCGTTGTACATATAGAGCACTACATGAGAAAAAAAGATAAAATAATTTCGGGGGAAATAAGGAAAATACGCTATTGGTTCCAATTTAGAAAAAATATCAAGTTAGTACGGGTTCATTTCTTTCTAGCATATTATCTCGAACCACTGAAAATAAATGAGCTCGAATGCTGCAAATTGAATTGGACTGGATTGGTGAAACTGGAGCTCGTAGAAATTCTTTCTGCATTTTCACTTGACTTGATCCGTTCCATTGGCAAGTGAATGTTGGAGAAAAACTATTGTCCCTGTTGTTTGTAAGCATCTTAGAGTGAGAGATATATGTTTATGACTTATAGGATATACTTAAGTACGTGTGTATGCTTATACTTAGTGATTGCATGCGTTATATAGTCACTCAAGTTACGCTACATCTCTTTTAAGTAAGTCAACTTAATATTTCTTTCTATTTTTCTATTTCCTTTCTATTTTCATGGAGTTTCCACTTCCAATTCTCTGTTCACGCTAAAAAGATGAGTGAGGACGACATTAAATAAAAGACAGACACTTCACGTACTCAAGCCTCAACTCAGTCACTTGTCCGAATAGTGTATTATTATATATACCTCCGGCTAGACAATTCTATTTCATTGCATTATCTTTATGAATTTCTTTGTACTCCCAATAAAGAAGTCACCTTAACTTAGGTCTGTGTTCAGACACAAATATATTTGTGGACCTAAGAAATGAATTCATATCCTACTATTTCTCCCTTTAATGGCATAACTTGACATTTTTCCATTGTCGATTACATGGTACTTACAGTACATTACAGAGAGCTTATATATATCCGTAGGTATGCTATTTAAACATTCCAAGAATTTCATGGCATGAGATAAGTAGGAGAATGCTCGATGTAAACAACTTCTGTCGATATCAGAGTAATATACTCGCAGTGCTCAGCTCATTCAATAAATTCATAACAAATACATTCACCAAGATACGCTCGTACACACGACACACATTTTTGCTGATTGCACAGGCCATAACACTCTGAATAGGTACATGAAATAATATACTACTTTCTTTGCGTTGGCTTCACTTCGTAATCATGACCATTTCCTCCTCACACGACATAACACGACACAACAGCCACAACAAAAGAAGAAAACAATCAAGGCTACTGAACCTGCCAACCCAATTCCAGATAAGGAATAATTCTTTCTAATATTCACAGATCTCTCTATATAATAATTATATATATAATAGCATCTCACAAATATATATAATAATATGTCTACGACTGCCTATGTACTCACATTATGCAATACAACCTTCGAATTTGCCTACACCTCACAAATTAATACATTATTATTACAGTCTAAAGTTGCGTATGTTGGTTACTCTTGAAAAAATACTGATGTTTCCAACCAATCGCTCAGATTACGTGCTCAATTGCAATTTAGACACTATTTATTGCTTATGTAATTATGAATAAGCCATACAATTTTATCAATATCTTTTAAGAACATCATAGTAATTGACTCTTAGAAAACGCATTTTGAGACTCATGTTTACTATTATTATAGGTAGGGCAATTACTAGCTACAAGTGAAGTAGACAAGAATATTATAAGGCAGAATGCGTATACTTGGTATACTGATAACAGTTATTATATACTTAGTATGAGATTGGAGACGAATCGCTTCGGAATTACTATTTATTACATTCCCATAATGAATAGAGAATACAACTGATTCTGTTAAGTTATAGTCAACTTTATATTCAAGTATAATCAGGGAAATGATAGCCCGTAGATAGTTACTCTGAGTTAGTATTGTATGTATATTATTATTACTTCATGCTGCATTGATTATTGCATGCATAATTAACTTGAAACACAAGAGGACCGTTGGTGCTGGTTAAAACTGCTAAACCTCATCAAGAGTTGCTGTATTGTCTTCCTAATAAGGCTAATAACATTGCCATTTAAAAGGATTCCACAGAACTGCATGAATAATTCTAACTTTACTACACTTTAGCTAGCTAATGCAATTTTACTCGGTTTAGAGCCGGTTTTATGTTTAAGTTTCAGTCAAGAAACACAAAATGGATGTCTATATGCTACTAATAATATCATACGCAATAGCATAATCATATACCAGCACCAAATATAATAATTATACCTAAATATAGGGACGCCCTATTTTGTGTCTAATTGCAACGTAAATGTGTAACGCATTACAGCTAATAATTTCGATAGTTACGCCACAGCACACTGATTGTGTCGGAATACGCTGCACACACCAACCTAAGTCAAGCATATGGTTTAGCAACAAACCGAAGTACACCCCAATAACTATCCCATCTGCTTTCCATTTCATTTTCTTCAGGTTTCACTACCGAATTCATATACTTTGTATGAAACAAAACTCTTCCTTTGTACTGCCGTTTATTTTAAAACATGTTTAATGCTTCTGTTTACTTAAAGATACAGGAACTGTCGAAGAACGTTTCAGACAATAACAATAAGAGCGCATTATCTTAAGCTGTTACGCAACTTGAGTGGAAAATTACAACGCAGGCTTACAATGACTAATCATCAGTGGCAAAAGACGATTAGAAATTTTCCAGTTAACTACAACTATAATAGACCGATGCAATGGCAAGCAGGAAACGGATGTCAGTGCTAATTAATTTAATTTCGAAATAATTTTCCCCATAAAGTATTGGAAACAAATTTTTTGAAAATATTCCTTTTTAGTGGGTATTGCTATGCTTAAATTATCAAAGTACTAAGAAATTAAAGTGAGTCGTAATTTATATTCACTCCCTTATAGCTTGTATTACCGGACGATCTTTCTTTATCTGCCACCGAAGTTGGCAGACATAAGATAAGTATACTACACAGAAACCCAAACCGTGCACGATTCGTGCAAACGTTATCTAATTACCACAAATATTGTTTAGCATGGATTACAATTAAAATTGCTCTTCCGCTTGAGTAACAGCAAAATTATTGGTAAAAGTACAATAAAACCAAAACACACTTTCAAATAGAGACGAATTGCATTGTAATTTGTAATTAATATTATTTGATTCCTTGTTTGCTAAACATGCCAAAGTTATGCCATACTGTATCAAAAAGAACCATAAACCACAGTAAATATTAAGCATATGAAGGTAATATTATACTTTTAAGTAGTTTCTTTTTAACTGTATTTGTTATACGACCAGGAAATAAGGATAAAGTTCCTATTGATTAACCGCATCCTGGCCCTGGCCGTATATCTAGTTCGAAATCCTATGAATTCTCCATTATATTTACTTATTATCGTCCTAAAGACAATCATTTTCCAAGCTCAAGTTATAAGTTAAACATGAACACCTAGTATATGTGCTTCAAGTCGATATTGAGTTTTGACTGAAAATATACTGACGAACTGTTAAATGTTAAAACCGCTCAAATGCTAAACAATAGTAGGTATCCATGATAGTAATCCTAATGTCTTTATCAATATGCGGAATACCAGGAAACTTTATTAATCAAACGTTCGATTTGGGCGGATCAGGCATAACTGAAGCGAATAAATTGATGCTATACTTGGTCAAAATAGGGATCTGTTTCACAGTATAATAACCCACATTTGGGTTTGGAATTCTGGTCGTATATACAAGATGCTATGGTAAGTTTCCAATTATGTGCATAAGAATATGATTTGGTTTCTAATTAAGTTAATACAATTTTTAATATAAGTTCCAGCTCATAAGAAATTCCACGATTCGGTATTTTCTGAGCAATTCTCATATTATACAGATATGAAGGAATTTTATCATTTTCAAGTGACTGAAGACTGACTCAGTAGGAAGGGGAGACTTTTCCCGGAACCAACTAAGACAGGGAGTTATTCATCTGGTTGCTTCTCTCAGACGTCGAAGTCAACTTTACTGACGGATTTTGATGCTCTGATTTACTGATTTCGAGGAGATGCTTAGGGGGAAGCATAGCCAGAAGTTAGCCGCGACTTTCCGAGATTCTACAGTTTCGGAGTTCTATATAAACTCATTCTCGCTAAGCCCCGGCGCACCCTTATACTGGTATAGCTTGAAACGGTTTTTGTAGACAATGCTTAAATTTAGCATATCAAAATTAGTCAAGACATTTGCCTTGGCAGCTGAGTACGACCGGCATGTGAAATCTTATTGCCCATGTATGCATCTAAAAACTGAATCCTTAATCAAGACTCTATACAAACAATGCTAAATTTAATGCCCACGCCCAAATGGTAAAATTAAGGGAACTAAGACATCACAATTTCGCAATTATATGCATTCCATAAGGAAAGCTAAGCTCCGCATTAAAAGTTGCTAGAATGCTGTAATTAGCTGGTATATTTTGTAAAAAACATAATCTGCACATTTATATGTTAACAAACATGAGTATATGTATCCACTAACTACACCTAAGGATACTATATTTGTTTTTATGTCCTCCAGTATGATATTTTGGAATAAATTATTTATTGCTATCGACACTTTATTTTTGTACATTTAGTATTAATCCAGTTGAAGTTTTAATTTCCCACATGGCCAAATTAAGTAAGTTATAGAAGAACAATTTTGTCATTAAGAGGAGACCAGCATGATAATTGTTTAGTCATCACTTATAACCTGATATGGTAAATCAAAGTTCACAAACACGATAGGACAAGCAATTTCGAGAACATTAATGGCTTAGCGGGACTCCACTGAAAAACCGGGGTTGTAGATTTCCAGAATTCTATTTAGCAGAACTGTGGACGTATGCCTTATAGTATTCATCATCGAAACCGCGAGAGCGATCAATACTAAACTCAAGCGTACTTGTAATTCATAATCTGCGTTTAAACAACATAGTAGGGAAATGAACAAAGCAGATGGTTGAGATATTTATGGTGTACATAAAGAGCAGAATATTGTCGGAAAGATTGAGTGGAAATTTGTGGAACGACAGTAACAGTAATCGTACTGTCTAAAATATAATTACCTACCCACTAAATGTTACTTTAAGATAGGGATATAGCATATTGGATATAGCATAGCTATATGGGATATAGCAATGTCTTTTGACATTGCCTTTGGGCTTTTAATTAAACTGGCAAAACAGTCGATTTAATCTGTACTGTAGAGAATTGTAATTCATTATATATTTACTTAGAGCCTACACTCCATACTGGCAGCTCTCAGCTGTATTATATAAATTACATCTGTAGCTACCAGGACATTATATCACAACAAATGAGCTGATATGGCTAATAGGCAGGATTAAGTTAAAATATTATACCTGACGCATTAGGAAATGTAGGTACCCATCTTAAAGAACTGTAGCATGTCATCGGTGTGCAGTTACACCTTCCATAACTGAATACCTTCCTATAACCATTTTTTAAGGTTATGGGGTAGTTACATAATATATCAATGCAAAAAAAAGAGGTAACTATTTTTGGGTATTTTTTTGTGTTAAGCGAAAGAAAATAAAAATTAAAATGTCTCAATTTTTTGAATAAAACCTTGAAAACTATAGTGATGGATCTCTAATTATGAAACAGCTTATTAATAACCTAATCTACATGTAAAAGGAATATTTGTGAAGCAGCTTAACTTGACTGATTCCCCTGCGGACCTGTGCATATACGTAAGCGAAAATGATCTGGCTTGGAGTCATGGTAGTCATGATACCAGAGAAGCTATTATCCGGTTGTATCACACACGGCTCGCTCCGTTGACAGTCTTTCATCTCAACTGAATTCTGAGTGCCGTTTTATATTTGTATATAGAGCAGAACGATAGTGATTAAGCATATTCACTTGAGTCGAGTTTTAACTTAATTCCCTAGTCACAAAACTCGAGGCTTAGCATTTTGGATACATATTTAAGTCTTACAGTTGGTTCATGGTTCTCTCTCTAATTCGTAATCTTTTCATTGAAATGAATCGTAATCGTCGGCATAAGATACAACTATAATGTCTGGATTTACATAATAGTAAAATAAGCATAGTTTATAAAACATTGCCTGGCTTAACTAATTACCGAACCGTATTATTAAGCGTATGCTCTAGGATCTTTCGGGTATGTTCATTTTACATCTAGGTAGGTACTACTTACAGATATCAATTCTCGCTAAATCCGTTGAAAGTCGGTCGTCTCATGCTAAATATCAATAAACTGAGAAGGATTTTATAGCAAGTACAGATATAAGCGAATGGTTAATTAAGTGTAGGAGCCCCACCACCTACAGTTGAGAAAATATGGATGATAATCTGGATGTGGGCAGGAAATATAGATATGAGAGTAGATAAGATGCTTGTACTTAATCAAGTATATAGTTTGCATATAAAGTTACTGTTGAGACTGGATTTGTCAAACATGAGATGGCAAAAGTAGGAGAGCGTTGTTGATTTGATTATAAAAATTAATTAATAGTCCGTCTCACCAGAGATAGATATGTCCAGATTGAGACACGCAATAAAGTAGCTAAGCAAATTGTGCAAAATAGATTTTATGTTACTACACTAAAATTGCTATGAATTACAGAGATAAAATGAGACATAAGCTAAGTTGACTTTGACTTACATTAGTAGCCCGTTGTTGCTGGTTGTTCTGTGTGAGTGAGATGCACTCGTATGAAGTCGTAGGAGTAGTAAGACCCAGTGATTTAAAGGAAATGAAATTAATGAGTCAAGTCACCGAAATGTAAAGTTAAAGTTGAGTGGGTATGGAGCGGAAAACAAAAGTCACTTAACGGTCGTGTAAGTAAGATGAGCTTAGTTAAGTGTCTACTAAAGTGAAACTGTATTATCCATGTTTGTCTGGATGGTATGTGCGGTTAGGTGTATTATGCAAGAGGCGATCTTGGGATCGAAGACTGTTGAACGAGCAATTGGCTAAATACACAATTCACTGGTATTTCCACATAAAATAACAATCAGAGAGAGGAGAAGCCAAAAGAATTCGTACGTGAGCCGACCACAGTTGAGAGTATAATAATAATATAAAGTAGAGTTCAGATCTCTCTCATTCATTCGATTAACTTAGCTGAGCAGAAGCACATGTAGTAGTCGAGCTGAGTCAGTTGAGTGTTGGCACTTGCGTCGGCTAACTCTCACTGTGCTTGGCATAATATTACTACTACTCCACCAGAGATGAGCTTTGTTGCTACTTACTTAGTTAGCAGACAGAAGAGAACTGAGCAGACGACAGCCAAACCAGCACAACCTCTCTCTCTGAATCTCTCTGTGTGCGGATGATGATCTCTAGTCGACTGGCAGGAGGACTACTCAGGACTACTACATACATGCTGCATGGAAGAGTGGGAGAATGAGATTAAACGGGATGTGTACATGGACTGTGTGGAGTCAGAAAAGTGAATTCCCACTTTCTGCTCTCAACTAACTCAACAAAAAGTTGCGACTCGCTACAGACAACTACATAGTTCTTGCATTACAGACGGAGTATGTAGTGGGGCTATGTACATGGAAAAGCGCAAAACGCATCTTCCTTTTCAATCCTCATAAAACCGATCTCTGAGCTCATTCCCTATCTTTCACTTTGTATTCAAATGATCTGAGTCTACCCAAAGTAATAGTTCCCTGTGATAAAATATGTTTTAGTAAAACAACCAAATTAACTGGAGCGAGTTAGAGAAGTATGCCGATGTTTTCCTGTGTAGTTCCTATTACCTATATCACAAGTACTTATATTATTCTGAGTTGTAGTTCCCCGTAACCACACAAACAAAACCATTTCACAAGAAAGCCATCAAACAAAATAAAGTCCGCGGCTCCTGCCCTTTTCATTCGTTACTTAACACAGACAGAAAGAGAATCATGTAGAAAGCACTTTTTTAAGTCAAGTGGAGTGGATTGAGCTCGTCAGCTTGTCTCTTCCACTCTAAACTTGCTTTTACAATTTCGGCAATCCGACCAACTAAGTCAAGTCGACTAAATAGTTAGATGAGACTTAGTCCACCGTAGGCTCTCCCACTTAAACCAAAACTACATGGCCCTGATAATAATGCGTGCGTATCTGCAAGGATTTATTAGTGAGTCCCTTTCCTCTGTAAATCTCTCTCAACTCTGCTCATCTGATGAGATCAACATTCAGATTCACAAAAGAACTCTTCTTCCTCTCACTTTAGTCAATGAAATCTCATCCTATACCTCCCTCACAAATAACTCTAATTATTATACTCCCTACTTCTCTTCTACATTTGCAATCATATTCCATTTTTAGTTAACTGTACACTTGCACATGCTATCTACAATCTGTCTCAGGTTAACTTCAGTTATTGTAAATACGGCATAGCTATGTCTACTCTGTAATTCCCTGTAGCTTTAAAAAATATCGTTTACCATCCTTTAAGCTTGTGATTTAGTCCGTCTTTCCTTCAACACTAACATCCATACTATCTCATACCACAAGACAATCGACTACTCTTACTGTGTACACTTTTTCCTGTCTACGGAGTATAAATAACATTATGAATGTATAAATACACGAACAACTTTTGCTGTCGATATCTATCTATATACATTTTGTGATCTATCTCTGAGTGTGCATTATTTATATGAATGGAAGAGCAACCTCAGTATAGTTATATAATACATTGAAACATAAATTACATATTATGTAGCTATGTATCTGTGCAGTAATTCAGTAGCACTGACAATCAAGTTGAAAGTCAAATGAAAAGATACTTTAAAGCGTCCTTTCCTCCTTATGTAAAGCTCCAGTCTTTTCCCTTATCTTTTGACTCAGTGACTATACCCTTTTTTGCCCAACTTCGAACATGTTACTTAAAAGAGCCAGACCCGTCGACCCGTAAAAAATACATCTATTACAAATACATTAGAGTGGATACTGTCAAACAAATACATTCACTCATTCCGTCTTTCCATAATACCATAATCTTTTTCATGTATCTATGTCACTGATCAAGGTTGTTCAAACTCTTGACGTAAAAATATACTAGATAGTAATTGCATGCCACTCTCACAGTAAAATTTCAGTTATGACTACTGCTGTAAAATTATTTGACTTGTAATGTTCACAAGAGACATAAATAATTCTCTATTGCAATCCATAGTTTGTAAAACAATGCATATTTCTAAAAATTCTCAGAATAGGAATTTTTTTAGTTATATAATTTTAGTCTAAAAACTACAATGTTC
>JABASH010005518.1:0-11978 GCA_019776445.1 Tomocerus maximus | reverse complement strand
CTGTAAATGCCGCACAATAATAATTTACGGCATGCTGTAAATGCCGTGCAATAATAATTTACGGCATGCTGTAAATGCCGTGCAATAATAATTTACGGCATGCTGTAAATGCCGTGCAATAATAATTTACGGCATGCTGTAAATGCCGCACAATAATAATTTACGGCATGCTGTAAATGCCGCACAATAATAATTTACGGCATGCTGTAAATGCCGCACAATAATAGTTTACGGCATTGACGCACAATAATGATTTACGGCATGCTGTAAATGCCGCACAATAATAGTTACGGCTTGGCTGCTAAAAACGGTGTCTTTGGTTCGTTTACGGCATGCCGACTTTATACTCTGCTCACCGCCAACATAAGACTTATTATTTTAGCAAATTATTGATTCACAGACTAACTGCAATTCTTTGTTACAGTCCAAAATAAGGAATATATACGAGAATCACTTTTAGCGTAAAGTAAAGTATGCATAATTAAGAACGAAATAAAATTATTACCACTAGCAAAATATCACAGCACTTGTTTATTTGCTTGCATACATTAATATCATCTTTTAGGGTGTATTAAGAGGTAAGGGCCCAATTTTGCCTCGAGTAGTGCTTAGGTCTAGGCCAGTGGTTCATATGTCAACAGAGTGTCCGACAACGTGCCATATGTCCAATAAAATATCATCCTACCACACCCACTAGCAACACTTTGTGTGTAATCATAAAACTTGTTATATTATTTTTCAAAGGTAATGTACAAATGAATTATAAAGAATTTAATACATGATTCAAATACAGTATATAATATATACAACCCAAGGAAATGCAATACCTGGAGTCCTTGGAACAAATATTTATTCTGAATGGAATAGACAAAACACATTTCAGTATTCCTCCTAGCACTATGGTTGGTTATTATTGTATTAGATTGGGTGAGTGCAGAGTCCATGCACCAAAATCTGCCTCCATCGAAGTAATCACCAGTAGTAGCCTAGACATATTAACAAAGTAACCAAAACCTAGGAAATCATGACACTGAGATATTCTTGTGGGTAAATGTGAGGCCACAGAGTTTTGGAAAAATAGATTGCATAGAATGTCCTCTTAACAATATGTAATAAATTCTTTATGCACTTTCTCACTTTCATGTCACTTATACGAATTAAAGAGCTTGATTTTGGCTGTGACCCAAATAAACAAAATATCTCTCTCAAAAACCTAACAGACACACAAATCATTGCTCTACAGGGTCCCGTCCTGTATCAAGGAAATAATCACTATCTCAATGAGAGTCAATTAAACAATTCACTTGTTGTCTTGTCCTTTTCCCGGCTGCTCTCGTTTCGCGAGGTCAATCATCCTGAAGACCAATACCGAAAGCACTTTGTCCAGAGGATCACAGAAACCCCGTTGCATCCACTTCGGAATAGTGATTCGAGCATGTGAGAAACCGAGTTTGTGTAAAATGTAATCTACTCCATAAGGCTCAATACTTTTCCCAGCCCACGACAGCAACCTGTTCAAAAATAAATATGATTCCACAATTTGATATGCAACATAAACATTATTTAGTTGATGTAAAGTAACCATGAACTCCACACCAAAGGAATAAGCAGCCGCAGCTCACGCTTTGTACGCTAACGCTAACCAAGGAGGTCCCTAACCAAAGCCCTTGACAGTTGTTGCTGTTGGCGCAAACTTTCATCTTTTGTTTTAGAGATCACGGGGAGCGTTGGTAAGGGTGCTATGGCGTTATTTAGCTCGCCTGAGGCAGCGAGCTTATAGAATCGCACGCACAGTTTGTCTGTACGTCCGTTCGACCCCACGATAATACATTAACGAATTTTGACCAAAGTTAGCAAAAACGTTGCTTGTGACGATCCCTATCAATGTAAATCGGTCTGCTGGTTGTTGAGATACCGTGCCCTCGCTTTGTTGTCATTTAGATAGTCAAAGTAAAAATTGACATAAAAATTTTTAAATGCGCTTTTAAAATTTTGTTAGCCTGACAGTACGAAATAAAAGTCAAAATCCGTTAATGTGTTCGAGAGTTATCGTGGGGGCAAACGAAAGGACTGTGCGGTTCTATAAGCTCGCTTTCTCGGGCGAGATAAAACGTTGAATTGTCAATAAAACTCTACATCACGAACACCAAACAATTCAAATATTAAAACCAAGGCAAGCCTTAACTGAAATTCGCCCGAATTAAGGGACATATTCTAAAATTAATTATTCTGTAAACATGTGTTTTGTATTTGGAATTTTGTATTTAATTTCTTTGGAAACAATAAATAGGGTGGGCGGAGCATGTTCCGATTTTCAGGGTAACTTTGTTGCCGTGTGGACAAAATTTTCTGATGCCTGAAATCAGAGAGGAAGTGAGGACAAAAAGTTGGTCGGTAGCTAGCAAGTAGAAAGTAGCCGAAAGTTATAATCTGATAATACTTTAGTCAAACTAGTATTTTTTGTCTGATCTGGGAGAACAGTGCCTGTGTATACTTGTGCTGAAGACCTTGACATTAAAGCCTTGATCTGATCTGACTTATGTGCCTTGTGTGTGGGCGAACAACAGACATTGTATCTTGCTGAAAAGTGTATAACAATAAAACTTTGATTGATTGAGGAAATATAGGGAGGATAACCAGGAAAAGTACTGTGAGAATAGAAACTAAGGACGAAATGAATAAATCTCATAAAAGGTGTAAAAGGTGTCATAATTGGTGTCCTAAATGGGGAGTCTTCCAGAAAGTTCATGTGAAGAAGGCAGCCGAAGGCCGAAGAAAATCGTTCTTTTAATGTCAAACCTAAATAATGCTAGATTATCTTTTTACCACAAAAACGAAAATAATTAGTGAAGATAGTGAAGAACTATTTCGCAATTTAAATAAATTTAAATTTAAAAAAAATCAAACTCAATAGGGAGCCATATTACTTGTAAGCATTAGATAATGTTGAATCAAAAGAGCACGGGCCTTCATGAGATTGATTAATTGGGACAACGAAGAGCTGTGTGTCATGTGTTGTAAAGCAGTGACCAGTACCTAGTGTGCCTACTGATTTGAATCTTTTTTGTATTCTCTGGACAAATGTGACACTTGAATAAAGCAATTATCAATTGCCCATCCCTATACCCAATGCATATGTAAATATAATGGCGCTACGAAAAGTAAGTTACATGGAGAGGCACGGTTAGTTCATTTCTGCCTCCTTGCCACCTCGTCGACCTGAAGTCAATTTCCCGTGTGGAGTTAGAACAATGGTTTTAATTCCGCAGTTCCCCCATTTCCGTGTACCTGACAGTTGGCTCCAGTTGCCACGTTTTACAGTGGTAGTCCCGCCAATCGCGCTGCAGAGTCGCCTCATCGATTCCAAGGGGAGACATTGTGGAACCAGGTGCGGGGCTGGATGGATTTCCTTCCCCCACAGACGATGTTGAACTCGTACTGGAAGACAAAATTTGTGCATCACTCTCCTCAAGACGGACAGAAGGGCTTTGACTTCTTCCCGCTGCCAACTGAGCTGATACCTTCAAATACACACAGATAAACACCAAATTCTGCAATTCCTCTCGCATAAAATGTCCGTTGGGAAAAAATTACGCCGTTTTTGCTAGTCCAAGAAAATACTAAGAAAATGACATACCAGTTTTTCTTTTTCTTTCACATATGATGTAATTAAATCATGGAGGAAAAAGAAAGCCTCTGCATCCACAGTGACAAATATATGATCTCCAAATTCAGTAATGAAACTGCACTCTACAACTGGGCGATTTCCTGTTCCACCAAATCAAAACCAATGATATCATGCAAACCAGCATAATATTAGCACATAATATCGGTCATGACAATCACTGCATCGTGTACTCACCAGTAGACTCAGGTGTTCGGCATGCTTGGAGATGTTCTGTTTTGAAAAAAAGTTCCATGCTCGGCAAGGCAAATATGATTTCCCTATTATGGTTTGGATCATGAAGGCGAGCAGGTGTTCTCCTTTCAGACCCCCCAGAGTCCGCCCTCTCTCTATCCATTCTTTCCCTTTCTCTTTCCAGACTGGGGAAACGCTGGACATCTATAGTCAAATCAGGGGAAATCACGAAATGCTTATTTAACACGTTTGAGTAATGCACTCATACATTGGCAACGTTTCGACGTAATTTTTATTACCGTCAATTTCACTTGGAGCGAAGGCATAGTGAAACCATTCTTGCAAAGTTCGAAACTGAGGAGGGAACATGACATTTCTTGTGATACGACAAATGGTGGCCATGCTTTCATGTTGCATGCTGCTTATTGTCATTGAGTGTTGGTTGTGTTGGCCGAGTGAAAAATTTAAATTTTGAACAACGTGAACAGCCCCACTGTCTGCAAAAATAATGATTTCAAATTTTTATACCTTGAGAACAGAAAAGACTAAAGACTCCCCTCAAGTCGCTAGTATGTAGACTTGTAGACAGACAGTAGCAGGTACCGTGAGCTGAGGAATGCGTTTCTTGGGCTTCGGTGGAGAAAGATATAAAAGGCTCTTTGAGACTAAACAAGGCCCAGGATTTAGCTTTGAAGTTGACTCCATGAAAGCAAGCCAGAGAAATGTTGTTTCCATGAAGATCCATCGTGCCTCCAAGGACAGTCCCCGTTTCGGGCAATGGGATGAGCATGGAGCTGATGGACATGCGAGAGACTTTCTCCAGCACTTGCTGCCAATGTCTGTGGTGCCGCAATTCCTCCCACATACTCCCATCTACACAAATGCAATCAGTGCAAGAGTCCTAAAGAATCATAATGAAAGATGATTTATGATGTTTGCATACTTTCCACAGGTCTTTTCTTTGCCTTCCTGGGCATTGATGGCGTCTGATTGTTCTCTTGAACTTGTAGAGTGGAGAATACCCACTTGCTGCTCTTGAATTGTTGGCTGAAAAATTCTTCGAGCTTACAATGCATTTTCAGTAGATCGACGGTAGTCGACTTGGAAATCATCAGTTGAAGCTGGTCCCAACCCATGTCCCCATGAATAAAAATCATCGCCGGTCTATATTCATACACACAAGACACTAAATAATGTTCCCCAAGTCGGTTATGATTTCTAGCGATCATTTCATTCTTTTCGCACCAAACAGACCAAACGATTTCAACAAAGCCTCATGAACTACATCCCTGCATCTGTGGAGATGCCGCGAATATTCGAAACTGTTTGAATCGACTAATATCTCTGAAGTAAATGCACACAATGAGGGACTAAGCACAACGACGTCAGTATACCTGTAAGTTGCCACAGCTACGTCAGACTGTTGGGTCCGGTGAGCCGGACGGACTTGCCATTCATCTTTGAGTGTGATTTCCAATCCACTGACCCTTCCCATCAGCACGCTCGTACCCATAAAATCCAACCGAAGCTCAAGGCCAAACATTTTGAAGCCGACGGTGTGTTGGGGCTCCACTCCGGGATCTTCCTTTCCGCGCACAAATGTGTTCAGATGAGTCAATTCAAAAGTGCCCGCTACAATCCCGCCCTTGGCGTCAATATACGAAGAATCCAGTCCGATTCCGATGTACAAATTTTTGTGGCCTGTACTGCCGATCGAGAGACGGCCCTCGGATTTTGCATCGCGAATTAGCCAACTAGAATTCAAATCATTACTCAGAACTCATCGTTCAAAATGACATAGGAAGTGTTGACTGCTCGGCAAGTGTACAAGCAAAGTGTTAATTAATGCTTTATTATTAGTATTCATCCCATATCTTTATGGATGCAAATATCTTTACATAATTCACCAGTACATGTAAACTTGTCGTGTGAATTTGTATTAATTATTTACCTGCATTCTCCAATTCTACTTAATAAAATCGTAAAAAGTACAATGGCCTATGTTGGGGTTTTTGTGACCAAATTCGTGTTGCCAGGCGCTATATTATTTGTGCGTAAATATTTATAAATGACCCATCCTGCGACTAAGCCTCTCAGTTTTTAGTCCGACTGAATATCTGGATGGTTACCTTGCACGGCATCAGCGCTACAAGCAGTAGCTCTCTACTAGGTACGCCACGGAACCTCTGCTTAAGAATCATGTTTGTAAAAACTGAGAGGCTTAGTCACAGGATGGGTCATTTATAAATATTATTCCACATTTTGGCATATTTCATCACCTCTCTCTAGCAGCACTGTGTGCTGGGGTTACAGCTAGTAGTTAAATATCCTGCTAATTACTTGACCTTTTAGTTAATGTAATGTAAGGTTCACGGAGAACTCGTACAGATGATTTCGTATCTGGGTGTGGAGATTTCGTATATGCTATAATCGAGATATCGTGTACCTTAGTAATACTAAGATATCGTATCTAAGTACTGAGTTGAGAATCTTGATATTGAGCTGAGATGTCGTTCATACATTGCACTGTATTGATGGCATTGTACATTTGTGTGAAATCTTAAAGTATATCTGGTCTGAAGATCACGAGAGACGAGTCTGAATGTTGAATAAGGGCATTTCCCTTCCTTATTAATATACGTAAGCTCAGTACCCACAGTACCCAGATGCGATATCTCCATTTCCACATACGACATCTCCACACCTAGATACGATATCTCCACACCCCCGGATACGAAATAATCTACACGAGTTCTCTGGATACCGTAGTGTAACGTATGCATTTATTCATGAATGCTACACTACAGGCAACTTGGCAGTTGAAAACTTAGCCAGAAATTACAAATTTGTCAGGAAGAGCAAGGATACGTAGCTAATTACTTCTTTAGTATTAAGTCCTAAATACTATTATTACAAGTTGGAGGAAGATTGCCTTCTATTTTCTGCGATTTACTTTAATAAAACCTCTTAAGGTGTCCACCGTAAAATGTGAGACATTTCAATATTATAGTTCAGCCGCCTATTTTGGTCAACATTGTTACTCATTTTTAAAAGTTCTATATGGTGTATTGCTGACTTCCAGAGAACATAATATTTGTTATTTTATCGAAAACTAAATAACACCCGCGATTTTTTTATATTAAGTTAGAAACCTTCAAAGACCCGACTCATAACCTGAAATATGAAAGCTTCTCTTACCTGACATTTCCCATGACATTTCCCATGTTCATTTGCACATTCAGTTTAGTGAAATTCACTGTAAAGAGGACCAGAGTTTCCCATGTAGAGATTCCACCGTGTGTGTCTTTAGAGACATCGTCAATACGCCCCTTGGAAGGTACCTTGGCCCCTGAATTCATTTTACGGAATGAGGATTTTGAGAACAACCACCAAGCATAAATAAAATACAACTGCCTCAACAAGAATAGTGGTGCAAAGAAATATAGTGCTAAATTTCAATAGTATCCCACAAGGAAATGTATTTGGCTATGATAAAAATACCTAATTAAATTTCTGAATTTATTCTTCGAACTAAATTATAATTTTCGTTGGCAGTTTATAATCTTTATTAATGACGTTGTATAGGATTAATGACTCATTATTCAGCTTTCCTACCTACCTAGTTAGGTACTACGTGGATTGTTATTGTCAGTCAGTTTTAGCAAAAATCTATAAAATATTTAATAAACGGAAGAATATAATTTGTCAATAATCAAAGCAAAATAACTGAGATTCTTGGGTTCTCATACAACAAAATACCTAATAGGTTACGTTTCTACCAGAATTATAAGCTTATAATTATTCGGGCGTATGCCTTATTCGTTACTCTGCATCCCTAAATGACAATTCCTCCTTTTAACTTACAGTCTAATTTTGTTCTGCTCCCACGGCGCTTGTCCCGCTCACCTTCCAAATTCAGCCTTAGCTTTTCCCTCTGCGCTTGTGTGATCCCACCAAAAGGCATAGAATTACGCCTATCTTCCCTGTAATTAAAATGACACTGTGTAATTGATCGGCACCCGTCACAACGTCACATTGTCTATTTCAATCATATTTTCACTCCAACCACACAATACAGAATGAAAACAGCACAATTAGCCGATCCTGATAAAATACTGGCATTGTGAACACTTTAGGAACATAAATCACATACGATTTGGGCTGTGTTATGGGGCTGCTACTTCCAGAGTAGCCGTCTTGATTGCTGGAGGAGTCATCTCCGAACATTGATGCGGTGGACAGGTCTCCTAAGAAAAGTCTCCTCACTATTGAGCGTCGGTACCACGCTTTGGGGAATGCCAAAATTTCTGTGAGTCGACGCATGTCGTATTTGAAGGAAGCAGAGCCAATGTCGATAATAGCTGCGTGAGAAAAGTGTAATTAAATAATAGAATCAGTCTAATGACCTGCGAAGAGGACTATTATTGGAAAGATTCGACTAACTTGAGAAGCGAATGGAGGCTTGGTGTGTTTCTGTACTGTTTTGGTGGAAAGGCTTGGAGTCATTGGTGTTAGCAACCATGACATGGATCTTCCTACTCCGCGACAAATGAAATTTGACAAATTCTACGTTCATACTGACAGAGTCTTTCCTCTCGTTGTCACTCAGAGGACTCCACTCGCCTTTCCGATAACAAAAGTTTTATTAATTGACCACCCCAGCGGAATAACAACAAACTAGAATAAATATTTAGTAGGACTTACCCGACTTTTTTGCAGCCCCGTAAGGGTGAAAAATATAAACCGAGAAATCTGATAAGCACCCAGTGACACTAAGTCCTCCGATGGCCAATTGCTGTCCTTCTTTCTCTTTGCTATCTCCAAAACTTCGGAAGTGGTTTTTGCTTTTGCTCCCTTGCACACCCGCCGCAAACTCACTGCATTATACAATTGTGTCAAGTCCGTTTAATCCATAATATTGCTAAAATGTTTTGATTTAATGCTAGCAGTATTTTGGGTTCGGGTTTAATGGATTGATATAAAACCTTAAATTATCAAGGGTAATAAAAGCCAAAAATAGGTAAAAACCTAAAATTTTCATTGGGAGACGTAAGCAAAATCATAAAACCAGGAAAGATGACTTTCCGAAGCAGATAATAAAGATCCCTTGTCTTATTACTAACGCCCTAGTTTCTCAGTTGAAAACTTTGGGTAAACCATTTGTAGTATTTACTTAACAATGTCATTTAAGACGTTCACTTTAAATGATAATAATTAATTAACTATTTAATTTAAGTTTCAGTTGTTCTTCAAAAATTTTGACACTGCCATATGCACCAACCATATTTGTTTTAAAGGTCTGGTATGCAAGCTTGAAAGATGTCTTTACTCGTGCTCTTGTCAGTATCTTATTTATTAATTGAGATGGACTTTGGACTATGACTATTCTGCTCAAATCTTAAAGTAAGGATCTGTGATACTAAGTGTGGAAATAGAAGATTCGACCGCCCGGGTATATGTCCTTGCTCCCACACACTGATTATGGTAATGTTACGTCATACATACATCTCATTAATAAGCATTTCTCGTATTGCGTACCAAATTTTAAGTGTAAAGAATCAAAAATGTCCAAGATACAGCCCCAGGTAGTGGAAGGTCTGGTGAAAGAGTTTTCCGGACAATATTCTAGTGAAAAATAGATAGTGACTAGGGTAAATGACATGACATGGAAATGACATTTTTGCAAGACTCTAGTACATAATATTGTACATTGCAACGGGCAACGGTACTAGAAGGCAGGCAAAATCCGTGGTATATTTATGCCCCCAAAATCAGAGAATCTTGCTTTCTGCAAAAACTGGGAAAAATGACCATTAAGGAGAACCCGGGTAGTGTTAGGTCGATTGCAAAATAGAGCAGACGTGTGAAGAAAGCAATTAAATTTGGGCAAGATTGACAGAAAATCTGTCTTTCAGTAGAACCATGTTCGGAAAACGCTTTCACCTAACCTTCCACTACCTGGGGCTGTATCTTGGACATTTTAATTCTTAAATTTTGGTACACAATACGAGAAATGCTTATTAATGAGATGTATCGATGTATGTATGACGCAACATTACCATAATCAGTGTGTGGGAGCAAGGACATACACCCGGGCGGTCGAATCTTCTATTTCCACCCTTAGTATTCTCTGTGATATGTGACGACACACATACGGCTTATTATAGTGGTTATTCCCTAAATGCAGATAAAGGACGGTTAAGGAGTGAAGGAGTGTGGCTTCTATTTCACCCATCATATTCAGTCTCCATCATATTTTTAGAAACAATACACAAGCCAAAGCAATTTGTTTAATATGGAAGCACATGTGAGTAAAACTCACTCAAGGTCCTCTTCCGCTCTTTTCGACGAGAAAACAATGTCCAGCGAAGGAAGGCGGAGCATGCACTCAACTCTAGAGACAGGCTGACAAGAAAATCGGAAGGTAGATGGTTGCATGTGAAAATACACAATGACATCGACAGGGAATGATGCATAGTACGTGCTCGCCACTCCACTTGTTGCATCTATAAGCATTCAAAAATAGTAATTATATCAAATAATTTGGCTTATTATTAGGTTCCTCGAGTTTTTCTTAGCTAGAATCGTGTCCAAAGCAGACCTTCTCACACACCCCCTGCCCTGAGATAGGTTCAGTTCAATAACCGAGGTCCTGGCGTCAGAAACGGATTGGGTGTCTTTAGTAAGTGGTCTGTGTTAGGATTTAGCCTGCAACAGTCTAATATCTATATGCCGTATGTTCTTTCTGAATCCATTCGATTTAACCGAACCCCCATCCAACGTATCACATGCTCTATACACAGGATTGGGCTCACACGAAGCTCAAACTCGCTTTTATATAATTTTATATATCTGCTTGTGTAGAATTTTTCTCAAGAATTAAATTTTTCTCAATCTGAAGGAACAAAGATTTCATTTTTAATGGGAAGATATGGGACATAATTGATAATTTTACAATTTTTTTAACAGTAAACATGGACTTTTGAATGACAGCATATTAATTTACGAAAAGAATATGTACAGACAATAGATATAAAAACTCCACTGTACCCAAATTAATAAACTTTGTCAATTCTGAATTTGGGAATCCCAATCACGGTTGTTTATTATACCTTAACCATCTATGCTTCCAACACTCTCTTCGCAGTACTATAACTAATTCCGGAAATAAGTAGTTACTCTTCCTGCTTAAAAGCTTACTTTTGTTGCCATATGTACTACCTGATTTTCTTGAAATAAAATACATACATACATGTGAAAGGTAATGTCATGAAATACAATCTACACACACACCTATAACTAACGTAATAATAAAGTTATGGTTATGAAATGACCGACTGACCTGTGGCTACACTGCTGCTACCATCAAAACTCTTTTGGTTGACTGGCATCGGAATTGGTTCCAGAGTTTGTTCAAGGAAATCCAGAATGTGTGGACTGATGATGGTCTCTTCTGGAACGGAGTGCAGCGTTGTCCAGGCAAACATGCTAGCTTTCTTCGTCCCGCCTTTCCTGCCCAGAGATTGGTTGAGCCCTCCGGTAGTTGCAGTGCTACTTCCAGAGTCAGACCTCTCATGGGATCCAAATGTCGTTCCACCCGGTTTCCCAAATGAGCTGAGCAAAGACTCCTTTTCTCTGTCTTCGTACAAAATGTGGGAGTCATAGTGGATCTGGACAAAACATCCGAACAGTCAATCATCTCCGTAGCATAGAAAGTGCATGCGCAGAGGAAGGAAGGGATCACTAAGTGTTACTGACCTTGACATCCAGTCCTGGTATGTGGAAGACTGTGACATCTGTCGGAACGACGTGATTGCCGAATGGCGACTTCATTCGAGTCGTCGCAGGGAGGTTCTGTCGATTTTTCCTAGAACTCATTGGACTGTTGATGTGGAGCAGGGAAGTGTCGTAGCCAGACCCACTTCTTTCACTCCGTTTCCGACCCCTGCAAAATAACAGTACATGGTCATTGTTCAAGAATAGGACTTTGAATAGCCTATTCTATTATATAACCAAAATATCGGCAAGATATCGTGTTGACCAAAAATATCGGCAAGATATCGTGTTGACCAAAAATATCGGCAAGATATCGTGTTGACCAAAAATATCGGCAAGATAT
>JABASH010005517.1:0-11980 GCA_019776445.1 Tomocerus maximus | reverse complement strand
CACTTAAGTTATTGGCACTTCTCAAAATACGTCACAACAAATAATTGGCACATTTGACCTTCGGCACTTATATCCGGGAACCATAAATATAAATGATAATAGTGCCATAGAAAAGAGCAAGTATTTACTTATCAAGCTATTCAAATATAAAAAGAAGTGTCTGTACGTAACCCAACAAATCAACATAGAACACAAATATTCGGTCATGCTTCACATTCCTAATGGGTGCTACTTTCATACCGAAAGGTCTAAGTGATCGATATACTTTCTGATTTAACATTGTTGTTCTTTCTTTAGATTTAAAAATCCCGATTAATGAACTGGCAGAGCATTTCCACATTGACGCGCAACCGATCAGAAATATTGTCATAATCCAGAACGTTGCAAAGCAAAAGAGTGGAAGAATCGCATAATATTCGGCCAAGTCAGGGTCGTCGTGGAATCGAATTGAACCAAAAGCTGAGACTACTACTGACAATGCCACATTGATGAGAATATTAGAAGTTAGTGCCGACATCATACTGTCGTGGAACAGAATATTCAGAACCCTCATTCTGTTAAACAATTTAATTTGGAACTCAAAACCGACTTCACTGCATCTATTAGAAAACGTTATAGTTAGTATAGCCCATAAAACCAAATGGCTCTGAATTGTGGTGTTAATTAGGTAGATAATGTTAAATTAGTTATGACTTGTCGACCTTATTTGCTGCATCCAATAAGCGACACGAATCACGACCATCAGAATGTACACATAACATAATCCACCACAATAGAATGAAACGCATAAAACGATGGATTGAATTATTCGGACTCCAAACTGTAGGACCCAGGGCAGTGAATCCAGGAAGTAATATGTGTCTTGCAAAACAACCACAACGTATATTGCACCTGGCGGAATCATGAGATAGTACATTGGAACAAAATACTTTGTCAACCAAACTTCCAATTTGACGTGAATCGACTGTTTTGAATCGATCTTTCCACTACCATCTTTAAAAAAGTTCAATATTTACACAATTAAATCCACGCAACGGGTATTTGCAGTAAGCGTATGAAGAACTTGGAGCAGTACCTAATTAGGTAGTTTCTAGTTTCCCCAAATATAATATTATTCATTAAATCCATTTTTTGAATGCATAGACCATTTTTTCATTACACCTGCTATGACACAATAGGTTTTGTAACGGGTGTTATTGCGATTGACAAAATGTTAAAAAGCTAAGCTAAATTAAACTATTTCTACAAAATATGGGACTTGCCTTTTCGGAAGAAAACGTTTTCCAGGTACAAGCAATTCAAAACCTCCTGGACATCTTTTCCTCTTACCGAAACGTTAAGCATGTAACCTCCCATAGCCATGTGATAAATAATAAGAAAAAATCCCAATGTTAATGAAGCTATGTCGGATGTTTTTTGCTGAACAGATTCAATAAGTTGTAGTGCAGTAAAGCAGATGAATGTTGCGTTCAGAATCGTTAATAATTTTAAACGATAAAATGATTGTGCCATCACAAATGTTTCATTGATATGGTCCCAGAAAAATGGAAGGGAACCAATTATACTGCCAAAGTTGACATAAAATCCAAACCAGTGGAAATGATTTATTTTTAATGTAATAATGATATTTTGTACTTGGTTTTTGAATGCTACTAAGGACTCTGAAGTTGTAAGCAATCTGTAAATTTCAGCCAACATTTTAATTTTCGACAATTACGACAACAAGTTTATTTTCACGACCAAATGTTTTCTCAACTATTGCAGAAGAAATGAAAGCATCGAGTTTTTATAATTATTCGGTTATACAACTAGAAAGGCTTACGTAAGTAGTGTATTATACAACTGCGGTGTGTTTTATTGCTATCATTAATGTGTATAATGCAACTGGTCATTTAATTATTTGGTTCTTGACGAATAATTTAGAGGGAATAGGGAGGAATTGAGACGGAATTTTTGTGGGTGTGCCGGTCGCTGAGAATAGGAATTTACCGTATACATTTTTTAATATTTATTATGCCTTGTTGTGAATTGGCTAGCTTGTGCTATATTATTTAACATACTGAGAAAACTTGCTAGCAAATGTGTCGTAACGCAGGGTTGCATATTGTCCGGACGAAATTGTTTCTATCCAGGATGAAATTGATTTTATCCATAGATAAAATTAATTTTGTCCAATTTTGTCCTCGACGAAATTAATTTTATCCAGGAAGAAATTAATTTCGTCCAATTTTAACCAACCCTCCTATTTCATCCACCGCAACCCTGCAGTCGCCTCCTAAATCCGAGAAGTAGTTCTAGCTTTATATATCTCATTGTCATCAATAATATTGTGGCTTGCCCATCGGATAGATATCATTTTTTAGATCCACACAGTCCAAAACACTTTTTCTCTAACTAACTGAAGACTTGACCTTAGACACGTTAAATTAGTTGTGACATTGATGAGAATCGTGTTTAATTTAAACGCCTTACTTAGAAGCGTGGATACCTTCAGGCTCTTCTGTGAAAAATTGATTGAATGGTTTCCGTTAACAAAGAATTGTCCACAACCTGGTTGGTATCGGTATGTTCATCCATTTTTCAGAGAGAGAGACACAGGCCACTATTTCTCATTCCTTTGTTAAATATTTGTGTTATTTCAGTAACCTATTTAAGGCATAAACAGAGTACGAATACTCTCATTACTCATATTATTATTATTTTATTATTACCAACTTCGATTTCAGAGTAAAGTTTGATTTAATAGCGAGGGACTTCCCACTTTTGGCGTCGATGAGAACAGATCACAGGGCAGGGTCAACTTACAATTTTGGGACTATTATAATATTTCGAAAGTAGATGTTTCTGTCTAAGGGCTTTGAAGGTCCCATTTTTTAAGTTTTTAAGTGCACGAAATCATTTTTTGAAAATAAATAATTTAAGTAGGAATTTACATTGAGTTGCCAAAAGAGAGTTTTTTTCCTGTTTCCAATTTTAAATTGGATAAAAGGGCTTGCAACTTGCAAGTTCCCTCTAGCACTTTCTGAGGATTTTTTAATAGGTTACCCAGCACAACTGCACGGTTATCCAAAACGCTTATCTCATCGCAGGGAGATTTTTCTACCCAAACACATTGGGTTGAAAGTTCATTCATTAACTACAAAAAGCGCATCGGTTCCTATCCTAGTCTTTCATATTCTGAGAACCAAACACGAACTTCCTTTGCTAAATTATTACGGAACCACGACCACAACCAACATTTTGTCTCTGGAACTGTTCAGTGTTCAATCAAAGGGTTAAGTGGGAATGCCTCCTCATTGTTGAAAAATAGGGGCTATTTATCTGAATAGGTACTCTTACTCACAATGCCCATAATAATATGGAACTTCTTTAACAAAATTCGGACACTCTGATGAAAAAGGTTATTGAGTTCTCAACCTTTTTCACTTACCGAATACCGTAAGCGTCTATGGATTCTAATTCTGGGCAGTGTTGGGTAATTGACCACTTATTTGCATTTTGTCCGGACGAAATTAGTTTTGCCCTGGATAAAACCAATTTTGTCCAATTTTAGTCCATGGAAAAAATTAATTTCTTCCAGGACAAAATGGACAAAATTAATTTCTTCCAGGATAAAACTACTTTTGACTTTCATCCACCGCAACCCTGATTTTGACCAGGTTACTGGTCATAATGGTCAATAAGTCAGCCTCCAGTTAGTTAAACTACGCAATCAAATTTTAAATATTTGGTGAGTTAACTATTGTCTAAGACCGACGAAACATTAATCTAGTAACAATAAACAACAAAATAGTGCATCCTGTTGATTTTTAATTGCAATTTTTAGGAAGTTGTACTTGTTTAATATTGAAGTAATAGCTGCATAATCACATCATTTTCACCAGGCCATTTTTTGACCAGTAGTTTTTACCACGACCCAACACTGATTCTTCTGAGCGGCCAATTCGACTTCAACATAATATTTAGTTTGGTTGGTTACGGGGAATACCTGTAATATTGACAAAGCATGCTATTATATTATTTAGTCCATAGTATCCTCGAACAAAAAATCAGACATTACTTACTTAACGCTGGACCTTTAATGTACTTATACCAAGGAAGAAAAATTAAGACAAACTTCTCAAATCAGTTCATTGGTAATAAATGATGATGCCAAAAGTTTACGAGCGAGGTTTATGGAATGAATTAAAACACAACCTAACCCTAACCTAGCATTTCGAGTATTTCAAGTAAACCATCGAGTCAGGTTTCAAATAATATATATTCAAGTTATTTACTGGCATGGCGCTAACTGTTTTGGTGAACGGATACAACGGAATTTTGACCACATAGACCTCGTTGTACCTAAAATCTTATACCAAAATCAAAGGTCTTTAACTTCATAGTATTCAGTGCAGTTCAACTGAACTTTGACATTTACAGTGCTTTCTTATGTAAACTCCGAGACCAATGGCTATCAAAAAATGTCCTCCGAGTTTGAATTCAAGAAAATAGGGTTATCCAATATTCATTTTATGTAACAAGGGTTCGGATCTGTTCGCGCTTTTGTAAAAAAATGTAATGTTTGAAGATTACGTATAGACATAAAGACAGACGAGTCAATAATGTGAGTCCCCGGAATTAGATTGCGAGAAAGTAGGATACGTTCAACCACCTAAAATGTACATCCAGTCAAATCTACCTAGAATAATTTTGTGTGGGCTTGCCCACATTGTTTTCCATATTTTCTGACGGCTAACTTGGGTTACCGGCGCGTATAGTCATATTGTCACTAAGATAAATCAATACTAATTACGAGAATACGGCAAAAAATGACAGCTTCTTCTCGCTCCAGACAAACTACCACTATCCGACTTTCCATTCAAAATATATTGCAAATCAATTTTTACAAGTTTTGGTGTTTATCTTTTGAATGGAAAGTCCGATACATAAAATAATTTAAAGCTAAGCCCACTATTAGGCTAATTTCAATAGACTGTATTGGTATCATCGCCGTAGTCGCAGCCGTTTAGTAATTATCATGTAATTCAGATACAACGAAAGATTGCCCAGTATGCCTAGTCGAACTGATGGAGTATTACATATATATATACTAGAGTCAAAATAGTCAAAGTCATGTTCGTCATAGGCGATCCAGTGTGGATCGATTTTCCACTGAGCCACGGCTCGGATCGACTCGTTAATTATTTTTTGTGGGGATGGCTCGGCTCGCTCAAATTTTTTTGAAGAGCCGGCTCGTCTTGGATTGTTCAAAATTATTGAATAATAGAGGCTTGGCTCGCTCAAAAATATTGGATAATAGCGGATTGGTCGGTTCGTTAAATATTTTGCCTTGGCTCGCTTATTGTTTTACCCGGCTCCGATCGCTCTAACATTCGGATCCTGCTTGTATGTGCCAAATTTTTCATTACTCAAATGGAACGTTCATTATTTATGATTCGTTATATTGAATCATGGAATACAAAATGAAACAGAAAATGCGACTGCCGAACAAGGAAGAAAGACTAATTTTTAAGTAAATAAAACAAGTAAACGCTCCATAAGAGTGTAAACCTTTTTTCCACTAAAACACTTTTTTTATTGATATGTACAATTGGACATTCTTAAATACATATGTTGACGACGGTAATTATTAATTGAAATTCAAACACAAAAATTTTGAAAAGTGACATTTTGAACGATTAATCTTTCTGTACATAATAAACACGATTTGTTGTTCACAACTACATATGTTTCGTGTTCCACGGAATTTGTCGCCAAATGCGCAAGCGTGTATATATTTCATAATATATATTAAAGTAACATATTATTTTGATGGGGTTGCATTGCAATTTTTTGCATATTACAAAATTAGACAATGCTTGCTGGATGCCAACTTTCAAAAGTGAGCCTTAATGCTGATGTGTAATATAAAATAAGATTTTGGATTGCATTTTTATCATATTGTACACCTTAATATTCTCAGACATATCTGTTAGAAAAATTGTTTACGTGACCATAAAACTCTTATGGAGCAGTTTATGGAATTTCAAAATAAAATTGATGTATAAACTCACTAGTAGGTACCTATAAATGCTCCCCAAATGGATAAACAAACTGCATGCAACATATACTACATGTAACTGTAACCCCAGTTACCCCAGCATATGCTCGAGAGAGGTTAGAACTATAGCGTCTGCGTTTTACCACGAATACAGTCACATTTAATATTATTTTTATTACATCCTAATTTATTTCGTCCATAAAAAGGAAAAGACAGCGGTGAAATAGAGCTGGCACAACAACATTCAACAGCCTATAAAATGAAAACATATATATAGATCTACAAATCTATCTATTGGCTGTTTGACTATTTTGTAGTTTTGGGCGTAAAGATAACCTACATGTTAATGTAGGTTAGGTTTGTTAGTTTTTTGGTATTTTCATGTAGAATTTAAAATTTTTTAATAACACAATCGTCAGAAAAGTCAAGAGCAAAATGAACCCGCTTGTAGTGGCGTTTAACAGCAAACCCAAATTTAAAATCCAATTTGCACTCTCTACATTTAAAATTATTTACAGCGGAATGTCTGTGTATCTTATGCTTTTCTAAATCACTACTTGTAGGACTTGCAAAGTCACACTTATCACATACGAACGGTTTCTCGTCAGTGTGTTTTCTTTTATGCCTTCCCAAAGTTCTTTTCGCGGTGAATTTTTTGTCACAAATATCGCACTTATATGGTCGTTCTCCCGAATGCATTCTTCTATGTGCTATTAAATTCGATGATTGCGTAAATGCTTTTCTGCACACATCACACTTGTAGGGTCTTTCTCCAGTATGAATTCTTTTATGTCTTAATAAATCTGGTTGCCTTGCAAATGTTCTTCCACACACATCGCAATTGTATTGCCGAACTTTCTGGTGCACTAATGCTATGTGTTGCAATAGATTTCTCCCATGTTTAAATTCTTTCTGACATTCGCTACAGTGATGACGTCGTTTCCCACTGTGAATAGTGTTATTATTTAATTGTCCTTCTAAACGTATGGCGCCCGAATGGCTCACAAAATGTTTTTCTTCACAGGACTGTAGATTTCTGTCTTTATCGTAAACACCATTTGAAAATTTGATTCCTGAAATTTTAGTGCTGCATATCCGCGACTGTGCCAATGTTTGACCATCAGCCAAAGAAATTGTTGTAGAATTTGAAGACGTTGCTGTTGAAACAGGATTAGGCAGTAGTTCTAAATTTTCCAGACTAAAAATTAAAGAATGGTTTTATTTTTTAATATGATCCAGGTTTGGTAATATAAAGCTTCATGAAATGTTTGGTAGATGATGTAGCAGATGATACTGACAGAAGTTAGATAAAATGTTGAATTCTTCCTTAATCTTTCCATTTTAAAAAAAATATTTCAAAATTCACGGATGCATAATGAAATGAAAAATAAATGATGTCAGCTATTTCGACTTTTAGCAAGAAAGAGATCGATTGAAAAATGTAGAACCTACTCGAGTAAAATTAAGGATTTTTTAAAATGCCATGCTGATGCTGACATTAAATTATTACCAAATAAGGAATAAATTTACCAATTATTAGATGAGGATGGACTTCTATTTAAATCAGACATTTTATAACTTACTGCTGAGTCAATCTTTGTCCAAACGATCTTGTTTTGATCCTTAGTAAGTCTTCTGCCACTTTCATTAACGATTTTTTCCTTCCGATTCCCCAGAAATTTAAGTCCTATACAAATCAAAATTAAATCATTAATAATTAACATTTTAGATTTTGTAAAACTGCCAAAATATTATTGATTCCTTATCGTACTGTGCAATTTTAATAATGGGGACCGTTGTTTCTCTACTTCAGGTCTCAAGTTACGTATTACTTCATTTTCTTTCACTATTGAGGATTCTGTAATGATGGTTTCATCATTCAAGTGCTGTTGGCTAATTTCACATTTAAATTCCTCAAATGTCATATCCTCGATATTTGTTTTGTCGTCAATTATCATTGGAAATTCAGAAGAATCGTCAAAATTGGCGGTGAAAACATCTTTAATAGGTGTATCAATTTGGCTTTCATGATCCAGATTCGTTAATTGTTTTCCCGAATGAATGTCACCCATATCAATTTTGGAATCCGTATCTACAAGTTTCCGACTGCGATGAAGATTTTCCAAAGTCAAAACTAATTCTGAGATTTTTCGTTGATAGTATTCCATCTGTTCTTTAAAATGAACTACTTTCATCGTTGATTCAAAGCATTTTCGGCAGAACGACAAATCTTCATGACTTGATTGGAATGGTTCTTCTGTGAATGCGAAATGTAAATATTTACTAGAAGTTTCAGATAATTCTGGAGGATTGGAAGTCCGGGGATTTTCTGGGATATATTCAATGAAACATAACAAACAGTTCGAAGACATGGTGAAAGTTGAAAGTATGAAAGTTATTATTTTACGAGAGTTTGTCAAAATCTGAATTCGCTTTTAGCTTACTGACTGACAACTGATAGTAAGCTTTATAGTTGATTGGCAAATTTAATTAATTCTATGACACTTAATTTCAGATTTGATGACATAATTGAACTTGATGCATGATGACTCCAAAGATTGAAGATTCGGACACTTCACTGGAAAAGGCTGATGAGTCAACAAAATAAATTTTGAGTAGTTAATGGAATGCGCGCGCTCCTGACTCTACTCTACTACAATCTTCACTCCTCAGTTCTTTGTCTCATAACCCCAAATAAAAAGCTAAAATGCATTGGTTCATCGATTTCAATTTTAAATCGTTTGAATTTCACACAGAAAGGAAAAACATTCTTACATAAAACAGCTACGCAAATTTTTGATCTTTTCATTTAAGCATTCAAAAGTTTTTAATAACACAATCGTCAGAAAAGTCAAGAGAAAAATGAACCCGCTTGTGCAAAGTGCAAATTTAAAATCCCTTTTGCATTCCTTACATTTAAAATTATTTATAGTTGAATGTCTGTGCATCTTATGCTTTTTTAAGTCACCACTTTTATTATTTGCATAGTCACATTCATCACATTAAACGGTTTCTCGCCAGTGTGGCATCTTCTATGCATTGTCATATCATTTTTCTTAGCAAATTTACTACAAAGTTCAATTAATTTTGGAGGGTAATTAGTTCGTGGATTTTCTTGAATAAATTCACTGAAACATAGCAAACAGTTTGAAGACATGGTGTAAGTACAAAGTATGAAACTTATTATTTTACGAAAGTTCGTCAAAATCTGAATTTGATTTTTACTGATACTGATAATAAGTTTTACAGTTGATAAGCAAATTTAATTAGTTATAATCAAAACTATGAATTGCGGTAACACTAAAAGGCCCCATCCGCATCACCCACCCCACCCCGAAAAACCTAACCTAATTTTTCATAATCTAACTAAACTGATAGGGTGGGGCGGCTGGGGCTAGTGGGGCGGATGGGGCCGTTTAGTTTGGCCGCTATGAATTGATGACAGACAACAACTTAACGACTCCAAACTTCCAAAGATTCGGACTCCAGAACAAGAACAGAGTTGACAGTTGACATTTGAGTCAACCAAAAATTCTTTGTGATAGTTAATATAGCTCTACAACTACAACACTCTTCACTGTATTACAGAACCCCAAATAAATAAAATTAAAAAAACATGGTTTCTTTCCACAAACGCTAATTTATTGATTTATTGCAATAGAAACACTGAATATTTTATCAAAGAAAGTTATATTTTGACTATGAAAACGAACAGAGAGTCAATGGAAATAATTTTGATTATCAAAATGACTTAAAAGTCAAAAGAAGTAACCAGTTTTGTTTTGACCATTCGAATGCACTATACCCAAAGACCTTCGGATCGTGTAGCTCTGACAAATAATTACTTCCACAAGGTAAAACCTCATCCATTCTGATGAGGTTTTACCGAGGTGCGATTACTGCTAGTTGAAATCTTCAATCTTTATAGATAATATTATGTACAATATTCAGTTATAAATGTCATTTTTTATTAGAAAACAAAGAAAATATACATCCATGGTAAATATTGCCAAAGGGTTGCAATTAATCGACACAAAAGCAGAAAATGCGTTTGTAGTGCTGTCTCAGCTTAGTCGACGCAGCGCAATAAACTATCCAGTTAATAGAGGAATTAATCATGGTTGCAATTAGCATTGCGACACCAGCAATTCCAAAAGCCCTCTCAAAAACGGTTAAGCTCATTATCCATATGATATTTGGAATGCAGAATAGAATAAGGTAAATAACTACAATTGATATTGTTAAATTTGCTAGACCATCTTGATTTAGTACATCCTTCGTCGTTCCTTGCAATTCATTTCTTTTAATCGATGTATATCGGACCTAAAATATTTATAAAAATATACTTTAACAGTTTTAAAGTATTTTTAAATTTATCCATTAGAACAGTCATACCTCCTTGATTATGGCAATGTTAAGTGGAACGACAATTAAAATAGAAATAACAATTTCGATGACATGGGAAAATAAGATTGGTACAGTCAGCAAACCATCCAAATCTCTGAACAACACAATTTCAGGCTTCAAAATTATTTTAATAACATATGCAATATTGAAACTATATCGTCAATGCTATGGCTGCTGAAATAGCTAAGTACAGTTTCACTTTATTCCAAAAGGCCAGATGACAAAAAGGATGGCAAACCGCAGAGTACCTGTGAAAACAAAAATCACATTAAACCAGGCGTTGCAAACATTTGATCATTTCTTTCTGATCAATGGCAATCAGCATTATTATTGCACTTGACATAAATGGACATTAGGAAAATAATAACAGTATTATTACGCAGATACAGATAGTCATTAATCCTGCATGACTAAATGTCGCATCCCATTTGTATTTTGCATTATTATACAGAATGTACATGGTTTAATTTTTTGCAATGATAGTTAATATATGTAGAAGCATAGAGCTACCTTGTCGAAGATATGTACAGTAATATAGGTACCTAATGCAGAAAATGTGCAGATTTAATACGAGATAAAATACTACTTTAGGAACGATATTATAACGCTTAAAAATGCTTACAGATATTCTCTTACATATTAATAAATAGCATCCATTTATGATTAACATTAGTAGCATGCAGTAGTATCATTATTAAAATGTAATTTAAAAGTTTAAACATAATATAACCTTTCAATTGTTAGTAGGACAGTAAACCACGCAGAACCACTCCGCCCTAGAAATTGTACACGAAAGTATAAAAGTGATAATGTATTTCTTTTAACAGATTGACACAATCTACCGGATCGTTGTATACGTAACAATAGTTATTTATGTGACACTTACCTAGAAAATTCATAATCCCCGTATTTCCCATGATAGATTGAAAACAAACATAACTAATGAGAATAGAGACTACGACAACAAGGTCAGAAACAGTTAGACCGAAGAGAATACACTTAAAAGTCGTTGGCATTGGTATTTTCACAATAATGAATAAAGTAATACTGTTTGCCACTATTCCAATAATACCTAAAGACATCAGTAACACCACAAAAAGTGTCCCCAAATCTCCTTGGAAAATACCGGATAAACTTTCAGAAAGAGACGTCTGATTTTTGTCACTGAAAATTTCCATTTGGATCCAACTACGACAGAGTCAATATTGTATGTTGCAAACGATTGACTTTTTTGTGACAATAGAACTTATCTGAAGATATGAATGTATGATTTAGCTACGTTGTAATAGAGTAAAATAACTAAAGTTAGCACATAATGTATACTGCAATGAAAGAGTGTTATACACAAGTGTACATTAGCACACTTAACATCATTTAAATATTAAGCTAAATATTATATTGTACATAGCTAATAATATTATTATAATTTATTACTATGGTGTTGGTTGGTATGATATTCGCTATGAAATGATAAATAGCCACTTGAATATTACTAAAGACACTAGTACTACTTATATTTAAAGTTATATT
>JABASH010005516.1:0-11981 GCA_019776445.1 Tomocerus maximus | reverse complement strand
TACACTATATAATCCTAACTAGTCCGTCGGAGAAATTGTGTAGATTAAGTGCCCAGGAGCAAAAGAACAGAACAATGAGTCAAGCAGTCAACCAATTGAATTGATTGAATGAATAACTCAATGACTTTTTACCGGAGGGTTTTTGTACATTTGTAGTGTGTTTGCAGAAGTGCTATCACTATCCGCACTGTGAGGTCAGCCAAGTGTCCTCATCTGAACGCCAGTGTTTTGATGCACCATACCCTTTATTCCTTATATAAGTCAAGTATAAATGCAGTTAGTGATTGTATGTAACAATGTGTTGTGTACTGTTGCGTGATGTGATGCTCTATGATATCAATATCCCTACTTTGCTACCGAAGAATAGAAAGATGAACTGAACTGGATTGAATTGACTAAAAAATCTAATAATGGAAATGTATATCAATGAATGTAGTGTTAGGTAAGGCAAGGCCAGACAAGGCAAGCAAAGGCAAGTCAGTTATACCCGAACAGGGCAGGTTGTCTCATTGATTTCCGACTGCCTTTGTATTCAGTTCTATTATATTATCGCTTCTACATAGCGTTTTTGACACCCACATTGCTTTATGTAACTTCTGTCGTAAAAAAGCTTGACTACGATACATACATACGATACATTACATTAGCATGCGTAAATTCATCTTATATGTACAAGTTCGTCCCTATTATGTGTATAGAAAGTACTTTGTCGTATGATCCTCAGGTCTGGTGTGGTGTATCAAATAATTATGACTTTCGTAGGTATCAGTAAAAAGGCAAGATTATACAGTAGAATCATATTATATAATAGATACATATATAATTATAATTATAGGTAGAATGTGAAAAGAGGCTGGTCTGCTCTTCTATCACAATAGAGAACAATGGACTATGGTGATTTAATTCACCCATATGCGCACTTCATTGTCGCCATTGTATTACATAGAACATGTGCTCTGAACCTAAAGTGAACAAGTGCCTGTCTCAGTCGCATATCAACTACATATGTGTATCTTTGTAACAAAATATAGTATATAAAATATCCATATTTTATATCATACTATAATCTAGGCACTTATCAGTTAGGATATAGCACAAAGAACAATCTATTATGCATACCCCAAAACATAATACAAGTATTGTTAGCTTATTTCGTGCTATATGTATCAGTACACATGAAGGACCTAATACTAATGTGTAGGTAATGCTTATTATATCCTAGAAAATAAAAGTACAATGTATGGCACATATGAAATGTAAATGTCTAATGTCCTCAACGCACTTATACCATATGGTGAAAAGGGACGGTAGGTAGTGCACAAAATAACATGCCCTGTTTATGCTACATTGTAAAGTTGATAGAAAGGCACCTTGTAGGCAATGTAATGCTGTCTAAGCTATGCACTGCAGTTTTGTAGCTTTTAAATGAATAAACGTGCTTGTAAGCGCTAAGGGCGCAAAGGAAAATCGGAGGGTCCCTTTTTCATTGTGTTGTGTTTTATTGACACAAATAAATAAGTGTATCATTATGAAGTGGTGTCATGTTAGCATGTCACATTTTTACAATGCGGTAGGGTAGGGTTTTGTCTTTGAAAAAGCCTTTTATCCTATTGTTTGGTTTGATTCTAGCAGGTGGGCCAAACAAAATCTTTTTATTCATTTTTTATGGATAGGTGAATGCTCATGTTAAAATGACCATCGCAGACTGGGCATTATTGCACTTGTATTTATGTGTGGCAATAATTTTGGAAAGATTCTCTGCTTTGACATTAGCTAGTAGTGTGCTAGTAGTCTAGAAGCAATAGATAAATTAAAGTCGTAAACGTTTTAGAGAAGGGTACAGAGCAGAATTTGTAGGGAAATGCTATTAAATGGTTTAAGAATAGATATTTAGTGTAATGATTTCCCTTGAATTAGAAAACGAATGTATGGAAACATTAATTAGATCAGTAAAACTGCTGCTGAAGGGGCAAAGAATGGTTGTTAATCTTTAGAACTGCATTCCATGATTTTTGCATTGAGAATTGTGGCTAAATTATAGGAAAGTTACGCTTTCGTTCCGTAGTGAAAAGAAATAGACGAGAGCAAAGCATAAGAATGGTGAGGGCGAAAGATGAAGTGAATTGGAGCAGGGAAAATTCAATTTTCTCATTCCAATAGAAAAATGAATGGGGAGAATGTCTTTATATTCGCTTATCTCGTTTCATTCATTCAGCTCCTTGTTGTAATGCACTACCTTGAACTATAACAAGTATTCGCTGATATTTATTTGTAGTGTCTTTTTCAGGAGATGAACTTTTAGGATGAAATGAACTTGTACCCTATCGTACAGTGTTTTTTATTTGAGTACATGAGTAGGTATTACGTTTCTTTTAACACATAAACATATAGCCATGAAGAAAATCAAATTTTAGCTATAGTAGGAAGTATAGGAAGGTCGTCATAGTGGTTGTAGACTAGCAAAGATTAAGAGAAGTAAAAATCCTAAGCTGAATTCAATTCAACTGCAAAGTTGAGTTGAGTAGTTTAGTTTTGGTTTCCTCCTTCTCTCACTCTATCTTTATTGTATCAGGTTCCATTCAGCAAAACTCTGTTTGGTTCACTCATATAATATTGGTAACCTTAGTCGTGTATCTGCAGAATACGAATGGTTTTGGTAGCACAGAATAATAAGGAACTCCACTCGCATTTCGAGTAGAAAGGAAGAAGTCTGTTAGCAGAGTGCATGAGTTGAGTGTACAATAGAGAGAGAAGTGAAGAGTAAGGCAAACCAATGGAACGCAATCAAATCACTAATGGTTAAAGTACCGATTGATGAGTGAGGCTACCCTAGCAGAATTACTAACGAGGAATCTTTCTTTTACCTATTAACGTGTAATTGTTACGTTTGCTTACTATTCAATTGCCAAGAAATCTGCATTGAAGATAATGAAATAAAATCTGACATCCGGAAATCTGACCAACAGTAATAATTATCGATATAATATTTAAATTAAGTACATTGTTGTGATCATTTTCACCTGCTTTTAAGATATTCGGGCGCAAAAAATTTACTGTTTTAATAATAAGTTCTGGTGGTATAATTTACAAAAATTAATGGAACGGAGAAATCCATGGGTTATTGGTTGGATTATTGGTGGGTTGTCGGTTACGGTAAGGAATATTGTTGATAGTGTGATTAAAATATTATTATACACCCATTTCATGTCTATTTAATCTTATTACTGTTATTATTGGAGACAATAATGTTAAGGGATAACAAAATAAATGTTTAGAAAGACAAGTGCCAAGTGTACCTTTCCACAAGTTTCACTAAATAAGTCAAGTTTATATACACAAAGAAGGAAGGAAAAACAAGTATACAGATAAAACAGTCGATGTGTAAAATATATAAGGAATCTAGAAGGTAAAAGATTCTTATATTTAGCTGGGTTATACAACATAGAAACTGTATGTATGAACATGACTTGTAAAGAAGTTGGGGTATAATAGTAGGTTAGAAGAAGAAACTTTGGTAGAATAAGGCAAGAAAGGGAAGTAAATGCAAGTAAAGCAAGGCGTGCTAAACTCGAAGTGAGAAAAGAGTGTGTTTGGTTGGTTGAGAGTCCCAGGCGAGCAGTTCTCAATTTTCACTCATTTCTTTTACAATCTGTCCCTCCATTCCACTGGGGCCTGTCTTAAGTCTCAGATTTTTCTTTTAAGACTGACTTTAAGCCTTCGTACGCCTCCCTCAAGACTACTTTGTGATCACACTGATTACACACACAGTTCAGCTTCAGTTCAGCTAGCTATACTATAGCACCCTATACTACTATCTCTTGCTATGTGCAATTCAGTGTACTACAATGGTGCACGTATAAGATCTAACGCACAATTGCAGTCGATGTAATTCTCAGATCTGGGTTTGTGTAGCCTAAGCAAGTCTGACAGTCCTCGCATTGTATTTTCTTTTGTCTCTATTCCTATCTATTGTATTATGTCCTTTAAATATCTTCTTTTTATACCCAGAACTGTTACTCTTTTGTTTGGTGTGTATGGAATACCTGGTATGATTATCAAGGCAAATATTTAACTCTTACTCTCCGCTAAAGACGTAATGTCTTTTGTGGACCATAACAATTTTTTGATTAGAGAGATTATGTCCTTCCAACTGTGAATGCTCTGTGTTGGTGTTGTTAGTGAATTAAATAGGGAGAATGTCATATATTACTTTGTCTTCATGCTTACTTTGACAGTTACACTTGCAACTCTTTTCTATTTGGTGGAAAACGAAGGTGGAGAACGCAAAAGACAACCCATCATCATCAGTCCTGATTAATTTCCCTCTTTAATAACTCTTTTCCTTATAAATAATTTATTTTCATGCAGATGGGTAGAAATCATGCACGACACATGCTCTTCGTTCCCCAATATGACATACTAGTATGCATTTATGTGTTTCCGAAATGTTAGTGCATACTTTCATATTCACGGTAGTATTATCGTCAGTATATATCGCACAGCTATTATATAAGTAACTTACCCATATATTTTGTATAACGTGTATAGTATTATGCGTGTTGGCTATATCTATCTGGTTTATGCATGGATGCAAACTTTGATGGCAATGAACAAAGGATTAATGAATTAGAATATTCTAGTGGTACTAATCCATATTGGTAAGCACATTGCATGGTTAGATAGATTTGACTTCTTGGACGTTACGTGGTCATCATTATCATTCGGCTTGGAATTCATAGTGAAATGGCAGTGTTCTGTTGAGTCCACTCACTCTTTACTGGTCTGTGTATTGTTTTGAATGCACATGCATAACACGCAACTAAATTCCATAAACGATGTAACTATCAGACAGGTAAGTCAGTTTCGTCGTGTTGTGTACATGTTATGATCTGCTGATCATTGAGCATATGTCGAGAATGACTGTTTAGTATTCTACACGAAACACAATCGATTTTCTAATAAAACGCTCATCTCCCACTTTCAATTCACTAATTAACTAAAGTCGACTTGACTTCAATAAGCCTTAAAAATGGATATTAGGCGTTCATGCAGCTTCTGACTCCCAAGTAAGTAATAACCAAAGTTGTCCAATGTAGTCTAGACTCTAGACTCCCTGTTAACAATCATCTATCTTGAACATTAGTAAATATTATACTAATTTGTTCATCTTATATGGCTGTCCATAGTATGTTAGAGGCCCAGATAAATGGATGAGCTCTTTCTGTTTTTTCTGCAACGTTGTGTTTAATGCTCTCAAGTCAGTTTTGTTCAAATAATCCAAGGGTCCTGATGAGTAAGTGAACAAACAAGAAGATTCTTTCAGAAATTAGCCCCAACTCAACAACTAGTGATGGACATAGAATCATATCAATCGAGACAGTTTACAATATCTGTAAGATAAATCTGAATTTTCTAATTTGGGTTGTTATACAAGTTTGGAAGTAAGTAGCTCCTCTAACAATATTCCATCGCGCTCAACTGCTTCCTTTTTTCGTGTGTAAAAAATGAATGAATGAATTAAAAGGTCTTGTTGTAAATAATTAAACGGGGAAACTAAAGTTTGCCAAGTAGGCATGTGTAATACTTACTACCATAAGAATCATATCTACCTAATATCTCTTCTCAACCGACCCCAATCCTAAACTTTAGTTCAGTTTTGCTGGGAAGCACAAGAAAAATGCACTACTTCATAGTAAAATTGAGGATATTACTAAAGACTTTTATATTCTTACTTTTGACTATTTTTCTTACTAAATATATATATAACCAGATTTGCGTTATAACCTTGCATCTGAATTAGTAGTTGAAAGCTTCCTTTAGATACCTTCAGACTAGGTGAGCATAACTAAGAGTAGGAAAGGGAACAAGAGTTGTGAGTTAAGCAAACAGAACATTAACTAACTAATGAGAGATCGTAAAGGACGCAGAGAAGGAAAGTATTAAAAGTAGAAGGATGTGATAGTAAATGTGAGTGTATAAGAAGGGGAAATACTGTTTGTGCACACAGTAAAACAATGCACGTCGAAATGCGAATAGAGTGTTTCTTACTATTAGAAAATGCAGCGATAGGGAAAAGAACTAGGGAGAGAAACTCACACAGTAACATATTTATGCGAAAACTAAACTTACGTAGTTATATAAAGAACAGTTAGAGAGATAGAGTTGAAAAATAAAGCTTTGAAAGTAAAAATTGTGAGTTGGAAAGTGCAAGTAAAAAATGGGCACCTGTTAAGCCATTTCCCTACTCATTTCTTGAGTCGACAGATATGAAGGAAGCAAGTTCTTTCGTTTACTAGAGTAGATTCAAAGTAGAACTGTCTGAGCAAGTTATGTTTTGTTGTGTTGGTTAGAAAGAGTTAACGCACTATAAGTAACTATGAAGTTCTCAATATGTGTAACAAGGTAACAGAAAGGTGGATAGAGCTAAGTCAAGTCGACTAAAGTATATAGGGGATAAAGAAATATAGAAACAGCAGGAAGACAGAATAAGGATAGAAAAGTTGAGATAAAGCTCGTGCTTTTCTAGCCTTGTTGATATTTATGACTGGGATTACGATCTCTACAGGAGCACATTATTTTACAAGCATAAGAAATGCTATTTAGGAGTTCTTCTCTCACAACTTGGGCTTTTCCATGTATGTACACACTGGAGTAGACATCCTATGGTTATCTGTTATTATAACACAGTTGAAACAATTTATTTAGTACATCTGTACTATTATGCATGCACTTACAAGATACTTATTGTGTGGTGTTTTTGGTGCTGCTCGGAGAATCGTGTGCTTGTTGATGCTCCTATAATTGCTACAACTCCTATATACAATTATATTATTATATACTAGAAGTATCTTACATGTAATGCGTATATTTATATTCACTTACGCACTAGTTCTTACCTTCTTACTCCCGTAGTAGTCCAGTTATTTATGCGACTACATAAGTAGGTCTTCCTATACCTTCAACACCAATAGACCTAATATTCTAAATATCTGTACTTGTGAGGAAAAAAGAAATGCAAACGTTTTGAATTCTTTTACCCATATACATTATGCTCAAATACTTTTCAGATTGTGTAAATCAGTATAATTTCTATCTCCCTAGAGGATATGTATATTTTTGGTATTCACGGTGAGAGTTTAAATCAGGATAAATGGATTATTTAGACGAATTGGAAAAACATCTACATACCATCTGCGCATGTACAAGATAACCTTTTGGACCTTATCTAAGATAAGGTCTGTCAAGCATTAAATACGGTAACAATCTGCAGAATTTGTACATATTTGGTGATATAAATTGGTTAAGCAGTAATTATAAGAAATGGTACACAGTTTACATGAAATGTTCAATGTAAGCTAGAAAGCGATTAAATAATATGGGTATTTATTTTCCCTAAGACTACATCCATTTATCCTCATTACTATTAAATATCAAACTGGTGAAGTACACACAAAGTTTGGTGTAGCAAATGCAATTTTGTAAAATTGTTCATTTGTTTGTCTTCATCTGTCCACTCGGAGAGTTGTCGTTCCTTGGCGAAAGCTGAGAAGGGAAGGACAGAGCGGCATGAAATAGACTGAACTGACTGAGAATATGTTAGGTATAACAGAAACTCATTTAGTCAGTCAGTCAATCACGGAATGAATGAGTAGAAATGAAATGAAACGACAGAGAACGGCATGCAATACAATACAAAGTAATGCAATGTGATGTAATGTAATAGCAATTTGCTCAATGTGCTGTTGACATTAGGAAGAATAATAATACAATACAATAGTGGTTTGATGAACCCCATAAATTCTGGTTCTTTTGTTGATTCTGTTTACTTTGGTTTACTTACCTACCTCATCTCTTTCCTTTGTTTTCTTTTCTCTCCTATAGAATCCCTGATGTACCTTAGGTACAATCACGCGTATCTGCAACTACAATACTAGCAATCACCTACACACATTCAACTATAACTTTTTCAAAATGCCTTACCTATGCCTATAGTGTAATCATATACCAGAAGTATTCAATTCGTGTGTATTGGATATATACTTCCAAAAAGTGTTTATGTGGACATTCAGTCACATTGATGAACTATGTAATACTGCATTATAATAGGTAGATAAAGCAATTACAGAACACTGTGTAATGTGGGAATCTATATTACAAAAATGTCAGGGTGGAGGTCTTTAATTTCTACCAGCCTTCATATTTCAGAATGAAAGGAAAGACAGTTGCAATAACTGAGTGATCAACCGCTTCAGATTTTAAATTGCATTGCCATTCCGAGAAGTGCAATGGAATGGACCACAAGGTGTTTACTTCCTAAAGGAAATGATCAAAAGGACAAAACCTGATTTTAAATTGCAATCAGGTTACATAAATGACTAGTGCAATGTCACATGTATTTGGTTTATAGCTAAATTAGTGAGGTAGGTTAACATTTGACACTGTGGCCCCAGACGGATCACTTGAAAGCAAGGAAATCAGATCCTGGGATTCGACTTTCAGTCCTGTGCAAATAGCAAACCAAAATTATCCTTACAATATACGTTAAATTAGCTAGGAAATTGATTTCTATTGTGTAGTTTAGTAGTGTCTGTGTTACAATTTCTTGGAATTTCAATTTATAATGCTATGATATCCCTCAGTTGGTTTCAAGTGAATTATTTACTCAGCTTTGAAGACTCTGCTTAATTTGTGGCTGAATAACAGCCACTACCGTCACTACTATTCCCGAGTAGAAATTTGAAATGAAAATGCAGGCGAAGCACTGTTTTATCTTTCACTGATTTTTGTTTAGAGAAACCTATTAATGACAGTATAATATTTGGGATTTTTTGAACGTAGTAAGTTACTTGACTAATGAAAATCATTTTGTCAGTCTAACTAAACTATGAAGTGCCTGTTGTGCACAAGTGGCACTAAGTGACAGCGAGTTATCAAAACGAAAGTTTTAACCTAGGTAATTATGCATAAGTGTGCTGTAACGTATCACTAAAGTGTCAAGGTGTGCACGCCAAATATTTCTCAAAGCTGTTATGTGACAATTGATGATTATCAATAATATTGATTGATCAGGTGTCATTGTGGTTAACGGATATGGAGATGTTATTGAAAACCATTTTAACATCTTTGTGTCTTGGCAGTTTTTTTTGGTATAGTCTATGCAGTATGTTTAAGAGTGCATACGGCACGACCTAGCTGATCCCCTTTTGAGTCGGTGACACATGTACGTAGTGCAAGCAAGTGAATTATAAGTTAGAAGTATAAAGGGATTGTATAGTCTACTTGCTATACATCTTAAGATTAGTTCCTAATACATTTGTGCAGTATCTAGTAGGAAGTTGTAATAGTGTATTGTGTAGAGGATAAAATAATGTATGAAATATACATTAGAAGGGCAAAGTAAGTATATATAGGTGGAGTAGTTTTGTGTTGTGCTACCGATAAGTAGTACAGATAGATAGGCATATAGGTACCTAAGCCTATTCGTATTCGTTTGGTTAGAGTAGGGGAAACCTTGATAGATGACGGCAGAAAAAATCATTAAATATTTAATCATCAGTTCATCAAATAGTAAATCGGCTTTCAAAGATCTTGAATTATTCAATTCTCCATTACATTTAGGATGAGAGGCAGCTTGTGCTGGTTTTCGTTTGGTTAGGTTTATGTTAGTTGAGATGACTTGCCTTTGGTCTGGCTTGGCTTGACTTTGCCTGCTCATTTCTCTTCCTTTGCCTTACCAACAGTTAGAGACTTTTGGCCCTGCTGCCGATGAGTCTTCTTCCTTCAGTTTAACTCTTCTCTCTTAACTCACTACTATACTCTTCTAAATGCGACTTTAGATTTCTGTCGTGCGGATAGAAATGAAATGAGTGCTGTTTGTTTCTTGTCTTTCTTTATATTCACACGTAACAATTCCTCCTTCATCATTACCAGTCTTTTTTGCTACATGTTCCTGTCTATTGTATTTATTAATCTTGACTATTCTCCTTATGAGAACTGTCAACTCAAGCTGTCAACCAAGTTTAAATTTCATGCTAGTATCATAGGTCGTTTTATTTTGTTTTGCCATTAGATTTAATTACTTTTGTCATTGCATTCAGGTTGCTTTTTCTCTGATTCTTGCAATGAACTTTTACGCAGAGAGATCTTGTCCATTATCTTTTGTGGTGAAATATTTGGTATCTGCCAGATTAGACATGGGCTTTCCTAGTTTAAGTTAAACATTTCTCTGTATAAAAATATTCTTAAATTAGTAAGGTAATTTTGGAATTATAATTTCTATTACGATAGGTTTAAATTGCAATTACATATTAGGAATTCAGCCACATCTGTCAAAATTGCATCACACAATGCTGGTAGCTTTGTACAATATTTTTTAAAATGCCCGTAGTCAAACGTAATGTATCTGCTAAATTAAGACCTGATTTCAATCTAGTACTTTTCATTAAATTGTGACGTTTGTATGCATCTATTTTGATAGTTTACCAATTCGTACATTAAAGCTAAGACCCACAGTTGAACTTTTTGACACGTTTATTAGAGTGAAGTGAGAAAATTGGGGAAACAGAAGGATATGGGCCTGAAGGCATACCCAATAATTTTAGTAAAGGCACTGGCTGTCTGCAGACAATACCGGGTGTTCTACATTTAATTCGATATTGCTTTACATAAATACTTTATGTAGTTATATTGAGTTGATTGGATTTTGCACTGAATTTTTACGCAGGGATCTGTCCATAGTTTTGGGCAAGTATCTCTACATACAGAAACATACTGCTCCCCTACTCCATGCTAGAATTGAAGTGTACATAAATATACAGAATGTAGAATTAGCTGACAGGGTAGCAGTAGCCTCCAGACAAAAAGTGGAAAGGACCCTTACATTACGTTTGTTAGACTCTGACTTAGTCATTTCATGTTGAATCTTTTTGCGACGTGATGTGATCTTGTGATCTGCTTAGGTACAGCTCAGTGCGTATAGCTATTATAATATTTCAAGGATATTATTACCCCACTGTAGTTATAGAGCACTAAACACGGTATAGCATGTACCGATGTACCTGAGACTATATTTCTGTCAAGGTAATACAAATATATATATATGCACACACACTTATTTAGTATGAACTCTATAGAATTTTGAAAACAATAAGAGGAAGGCCTTGTCTGAGTATAGTGTACACTACTTAGTCTAGATGCACAATTGCATCCCTATTTGTTTCCCTAGTAGTACACACAGTGTTCTACCCAATTTGTGCATATTTTCCATTCCTATAATTTATTTATCGTTTGCAGTGCAGACAAGAACAGTAGAGATACAGACATACATATTACAGTAGCCATCATTCCGTTATGTATGACTTGCCTACGCAATTCTATGGAGGATCATCTTCCATGAGCTATATCAAAAGATAGATTATAGTGGTGCACACACAGAAATGCATGCTTATATAGAGTTCATTGTGTGTATGTGTAGCTATCGCATGCATGGCAAGAATGGGAATTTGGGAAAGACAAGAGGGGGAGATGAGTAAAGCAGAAATGAAAATGCAATTGACTACTTTTGCGCCCCTTTTCCCAATTTTTCCTAGAAAAGGATGAATTGCTCCTGATTCTTATTATTGTTAGTCCTGTGTGGATCTTATGAAGCTACAAAGTAAGAGTGATAATGAGATTGTGTTTACACGACTAAAAAATTGGCGTATTTGAGTCTGATGATAAATATTTGAATTAGCTTCTTGGAGTCATTTTATTACGTACCTCTCCCGATGAATGAGCATATTATGGAAGTACATAAGTGTAGTGCATGATACATACTGGCCACTTAGATTACTGCAAATTGAATTAGAGAAAATACAAATGGCTTGATAGGAAATTACAGGTACTGCTTGCTATCTGCACTGTAGAAAAGTTTATTTATTCAAAATACAACGATTTAAAATTCCCCTCGATTTAATCCGAGAGTATAATATTTTACAGTAATA
>JABASH010005515.1:0-11982 GCA_019776445.1 Tomocerus maximus | reverse complement strand
CTTCGCAATGATTTTACCACACATTTCTTATGTCGTCGGGTAAGTACCTTTGCGTACTTTCGGGAACTATATTTGTTTGTCGTCATTGGCAAAATAATAATTTTTTGTTTATTTTAAAATAATTCCGAGATAGCAAGTTATTCTTATGAATCTTTCAATAATACATTGCAACCTCTTTGGTAGCCATGGGCTCAATGGAATAGTGTTGTCTGTCCTAAAGTGCATTAACTCTATGGTCATTTTCTTTATAACGAGAACGAGGCTTCTAAAGCGTATACTTCCATATGAATTTCAATTAAATTTTAAGCGTCTTTCAAAGTGATCAATAAATGGCAATACTGGATATTAAAAACCTTTGTCTCAAAAATTTGATGACATTCAGAGGTATCTACCCGAACTTACCCTATGTCGCTACAAAAATAAAATTATTCGAAACCACTCGAAAATATTCGAAGCTACTAAAAATTATTCCAAACCACTCGAAATATGCGAAGCTACTAAAAATTATTCGAATAACAACGTTACGGTTAGGTAAATAACATTCCTATTTCCTATTCATTTCTATTTCTTCTCAAGGCGGGAATTTACAGCTCAATGCACAGCCTTTGAATTCATGAATGTATAGTAATTTATAGTAATTTAGCAAATTGGCACTTGGCACACAACTTAATTTTCGGAAATGCCCTAATTTCATATATGTGTCATTTTGCAGCAGTAAACGGACGGAGTGTGTGAGGGGGAGAGTGACAATCAAAATGGCATCGAATCGTATACTGGAAAGTGATGACAAATATTGGTCAGAAAGTCCTAAAGGATTTTCTTTCAGGGATGATTCCGAAACTGGAGAGGACGTGAGCCTTTTAAATAATGATTAATCCTACTATTCTTTACTCCTATTGCTATCATTTGTTAAACTAACAAATATATATGCACATTTTAGATTTTAGTCTTGACAACTTTTTCAATTTGCGTTATTACAAATGGTGTAAATCAAATCATGTAATAATTAAATAAGTTGTGTAGTGATAACTAAAAATATTGAAATGAATACATTTTTATCTTTCCCAGCAAGACATAAAATATTTTGGAGAATACAATCGAGAAACTGCCCACAAAGTGCAACAAGATCTGAGGGCTGAAGTCAGTTCCCTGCAATCCTTCAATTCCGACGCATCAAGCGACGAACCGTTAGATTTCTCTCAAAGACTAAAGGAGTTGCCTGGATTTCTATTAGGAGAGGGACTTGGAGTCGAAATAGGTATTTAAATAATAATTACCGTATTGTTTGAAAGAATGAAAGAGCAGTTTGAAAATATGGCATCCGTCTGGCATTTGACTTCAGTAAAAATACAATTATTGTCAGTGGAACGACACCATAATAACTATGACAAGTTGAGAAGTCTAAAATGTTAAAATTGTTCCAGACCTTCAAGGTCATAATATTATAATTCCCCGTTATTCATACCACATGCTAGTTTTACTGAATGTTTTATGCAGATGTTGAGAGACAACTTTCACTAGGACAAGATCTGTCCAAAAAACACGATCGATTTCATGCCCCACAGGCAGATGAAACAATTCATCAGCTGTTACTAGGGGCGGAAGTGTCCCTCGAGCCCTACAGAAATCTCAGTCAGAAGAAATCCCTGCTAGCCAAAGCGATCGAAATCTCAGATGGAAACTCCATTCTCGCTGTATGTATTTAAATATATTTTCCCTGCTTCCCCTACTTATTATTCCCTCACTGTTTAAACCCCGAAGGATCCCTGACATTCTTCATGCACACACTGACTAACCCTGATGGTCTGTTCGTAGAGTGTAGGTGTAGCTGATTGGATTTCTGATTTGGAATTCTGATTTGGAATTCTGATTTGGACTTATTTGGACTTTTAATTTGGACTTCCATATGAGTCGGCTGAATTTGACCATTTAAGAATAGGCTCGATATGGGGCGGGTGAATTTCATTTTATAATGATTAGGCCGGGGATATTTTATTTTTTAAAGTAATTTTTTGAAAATTATTTTTTATTGATTTTGAAATTTTCTGTTACACACCGCCCCGACGTTATGACGGGTACTATTTCTAGTAAAATATAAAATTGAGTTTGAAATTGAGACTGCATGCCCATTTAATTTTATATCATTTAGACTTTAGACCGTAGAAATGTTTCAATTTTCATAATAATAATTGAATTTTGCGTGCCCAAAAATTTATAAAAGTAATTAAATCTATAATTTATAATATTTATGCAACAAACAATAAATTTTGTTCTACGTTTTCAGATTTATAACATTTGAAATGGTTTAGTGCAATGTAGTATAAAAATATATTATAAATATTTTACAAGTTTTTGAGACGCAAACCCCTAATATCTATTCAAGTCTACTATTTCTAATGTAATGCACACAGGTCACACTTTTCCTGTTTAGGACACTCAAGTCAAGTATATTCAGACAGATTCTATTGGAAAACAGAGTTGCAGCAAATCATTACATTCGCTACCTGGAGACAAAAAACGACATCAGCTATTTAGTTGATCTACTCAAGTAAATATATACTTTTAAAATATTGACTGGCTTGAATAAAAGAAAGCATTTTAGTGTCCGAATATGAGTTTTGTTTGGCCGAATATTGGTTACATTTCTTATCTCAATCTCACTGTAACTGTAGGTCATTCTAAATTGATTTCAATTTAATGGCATGATAATTATTTTTAATATTGTCATTGTATAGTATGTTAGGACGGACGAGAGACGCGTTGATTCTTCGCTATAAACAAATTCTGAGGAAAGAAGGAAACTTACAAAATATTATTAAGGAGATGAATCATTTCAATACGGCAGAATGCCAATTTTCATCCGATGATGACATCGCTGGACTCATTAGTCAGCATTTACTATTACTAAGTAATCACAATAAATTGCAATATTATAATTATTATTAGCACCATTACACTCTTTCGCTGGTGGAAACCCTCCCTCCCCGAAATCGAGGAAAAGTAAATTCTTGTCGAAAATGTCAAAAATTGTAAGACTTATCAAGATTTTTCACATTTTATGACTAAATCCGAAATTCAAGTCAAATGCTACGCCAAGCCCGTACAAAACTGTATAAAACTTCATTTATCTACCAATTTTTCATGTTTGCACAGATGGGCAATAATATATCCTTTGCTGAATACTTGGCTGAAATACAAAATTTGAGCGTTAAAATACAAAATACATTCATGATTTCTTCAATTTACAAAACACAAATAAATGTATTGTGAAAACACATTTTCCCGCAAAAACAGGGTTGCAGTGGATGAAATAAGAGGGTTGGATGAAAATGGATTAAATTAATTTCATCTCGGAGAAAATTAATTTTGTCCAAGATGAAATTAATTTTGTCCGGACAAAACGCAACCCTGCGCAAAATACAATTTATGCCTCAGTTAGCCAAACGAAACGATTTTCATGCGTCCAGACGCAGCAGTGACTTTATAATGGGGAAAAACTATTTTGTGTAAGGTATTTTGAAAATGCTAAAGCTGCTTAAAATATAAAATGCTTTTTCTGTATCTTTAATAAAACACAAAATTCTTAATGTATTTAAAATATATGTACAGTTTTACCCAACTATGCATATATTTGACTCTTTCCCAGCATCCCAACGTCCTTAAGTGTCTCTTCAATTGTAATACATTTTTGCATTCGTTTTCTCCTATTTTTGACCCCTATTGTTCATTTTTTCCACCAGCGGACACATTATTTATTAGTCTAATTTGTGAATGTTGGTGATTCTGCAGGTGTGCACAAGGAGATAAAAGAGAAGAAAGACTCTTCGTTTGTCCATACAGAGCACGGATCTGTACTAAAGACTTTGAGATATATTTCTGAACACTTTTACGAAAATTCCGTCGGGCCACTGACAATTGACAACGTCAGATCGAAATATTCGTTGAATGTGAAGCAGTATGCTTGGGTTATTCTTCAGGCTTTAGTCAAGCAACAAAAATGGCCACAGATTGAAACTCTGCTTCTAACCAAAGTATTCAAACTTTTTCTCATTTCATTGCCACCAATTTTTATTCATGAGAAACTTTTCTATCTTGGAACTTTTTCCATCTCTGATCCATGAAACTAAGAATTCCTGGAACTTTTTCCACCCCTGGAACTTTTTCCATCCCTGAAACTTTTTCCATCCATGGAAGTTATCCAACTTTGAAATTTTGTCTATCTCAGACATTTTCGGGGTTTGGTTTGTCTTCAGAAATTGAAATTAAATCCAATGTGTGTGAATCTACTTTTGATTACCCTTTGGATAAATTTGCTGGGTGGATGTGTTATAAATGTTGTTACCGTCTGTATTGAATCTCAGTTTGTTTTAAAACGGTAAGGGACGTATTTAAGTGGTTTTAAAAATGTACCTACTACATTATTAACTAATACCTAAGCTCCCATTTTATGAAATGTGGTTATTTTTTTCCAAATCTGCTCATCGAACGAATTCTCTACACACACTTACAGTCGCATTTATTTTTAAAAATAGTTATTGATTGTTTATTGATAGGGATTGTAAAACTATTTAAACACGTTTCGGAACGTTTACTTACAAACAGAGTACTTCAATACAAACAGTAATTCACGTATATTTTCCAGACATGGCTAGGGGGATCAAAAGACAAATGCCTTTTACCTTTAGAAGACGTTTGTCACACTCTACAAGAAGCGCCTGTTGACTTGACTGCACGATTTGTCCGCCTGATTGACGATCCTAACAAAAAATTATCAATAGCAAAAAAGCTAAATTGTCATATGGTCGTAATTGATGTAAATTATTTACAAAATTTTGGTTTATTTTATCGACAGAAAAATTATAGAAAATTCTGTCCAAAATATTTGTGATTGAGTTATTTAAAACATATTTTTTTCCAAAATCTAAGATTTTCTCCGAAAGCAAAGGATGAATTTGCGTGAAAGTTGCGTTTTAAGAAACTCAATAATAACTAAATAAAGGTTTTTTGATTCAGTAGTATGAGAAAATTGTGAACACGGATCAAAAAATCAAAAAAGGCCACTGAGTTTAACTATTAGTGTCCTGTGAAGTTTTCATTCAAATCAGTCAAAAATGTATTGAGGAAACACAGCTTTTCAAAAAAATAACCCGCAGTAACTTTGAAATAAGAATTTCCAGCAAAAATGTTTAAGAGGTTTTTATTTAAGTGATCCAAACCTTTTATTTTTCGATTATTTTTACTGTAATGGTTTCAGTGCCCAACTCATTCACAAATTTTTCGGATTGAACATGTCAGTGCGCAGTGATAGTTTTTGGACATCATCTGATTTAATTTATAATTGCAGGTATATGCCTATCAAAAGGACAGGGCTGCGATATTAACTTATAGATCTAATTTGCAAGAGAATTCCAAAGAAGCTATCTACGCAGAAAATATTCTTAAAAACTCGGTAATTATTTTTTTATAGTGAACACTTTACGCCTTCTTTATTAGGATTGTTAATTAATTAATTATTGCACGTTTACAGGGTACTAAATGGAAAAATTAGGAATTTCTGCATTAAAAAGACATTTAATAATTACAATTCCAGGTTCGCGACAATACCGCATGTTATTAATAAAATAATAATTATTAATAAATGTCACTACAAAGTGGCTACTTAAACATTAAATAGATTAAAAAATTGTCTAAAAATGAATGAATTTAGAAATTAAATTTTTTTTGTAAATCTGCTTATTTAGTATTTTTTTCAACATTGACTTACACTTACAAGGCTTAGAATACTTTTTATTTAGAGTGAGGTTATCTGAGGTAAACGCTTCATTGTTCCATCAGTTCCGAATAGTTCAGATTATAAGGGGGAAAAGGTTTGTGTACATTTATTGCTAACCAATTTTGTTTCCAATTTTTGTACATTTTTGTAAATGTTTTCCAATTTGTGTACATTTTCCTAACTTTTGAAATATTAGCAATTGATAAAATCCTAAAATGCCATTAGAAATCTTTCATTGAATATTTTAATTATATAAGTCTAAGTAGATTTTAATGCTTTAATAACTTACTTTGGGATTTTGAAAATTAAGTCAGGTAAAATTAAGCTCGTTTATTAAACAGAGCTGCCCCATATTTATTTAAGAGTCATATTACTGCTGCCTGTCACTCGACCTTACTCAATCATAAGCATTCACCCCACATACAATCGTACTTGGCACTGATTCAGTTTCACATTTGTTTTTCGAAAATATAGTGTCACTATTTAAATAAATAAATATCCAAAGCGTGTTTGTGATTATCGAACCGTTGGTAGTTAAATAGCTGATCACATCATGAGCTAAAAATGTCTTGGGACAATTAAGATGTGAGAATTCTAGTATTGTATAATTTGGATAAAGCTTTGCTGATGGCAGGGCCGACTGTTTTCCCTCCGGTTCCATAAAATATATTCGCCAGAAGTAAATCTCTTTCTTTCTCACTTTCACAAAGACGATATTCTCTCTGTAGAGCCTGAAGACTTGGATATTTCTGGACAATCGCGTAGGCTCTGTCCACCGAGAGACCTCTCAAGCGCATTAATTGACGAGCAAACATTTCAGTCACAGTCCAGTTCTGAAATTAAGTAGTTCAAGGGCATTAAAATAGTCAGCATCCCATGTAATGATAAATCACAAATAATAATAATTCATTGAAACGGAAACATCATTTCAGAGGAACCTTTAAACCGATAAATGTTAAAAATATTGTATATTATGAAACAGATTTGAACAAATTAATAAACAAGTAAAGTGATATTAGTAGTGATATGTACACAGTATAGTAGTAGCGCTATTGTGCCCCATTGACGAAAATTTGTCTACAACAGTCATTTCGATTTCATGTGAGGATAACTTTTGACACGGACAAGATACTTACGTGTACGTACAGTGTTTCGCGATCTGCTAACTTTCGAATGAGCTATTTCACAACTTTTTACGGAAGTGAACAAAACGGGAAGTGATTGTGTATTTTCGGGTTTAAACCCCTCCCTCCCCCAGTCCCTCCCGATTTTTCAATTGCGAACCAGGCTTCACCAATACAGGTATAGTTCAAAATGACCGTTGGATTATTAATGCACGAGTAGAGTATAGGAGCAGTATTTATACCTCACTCTAGTATTAAATATCCAACTCATTTTGAACTATACCTGTGGTGGAGCCTGTTACGGGCTCAGTGGTCCTATTGACCTCTATATCACACACAAACCATTTGAAGGTTGTAACTTAATCCGTTCGCAAGTTATCGTGTACAGTAGTTTCAGGACTGACGGATTTAGTAAACTATACAGATGCGACTAAAATTCCTCTGAATATGAATAAATCACAAATTGACAATAATAAATTACGAATAATAGTGAGTAGGTAGTTAATAAACAATAAATAATAATACACACCTTCAGTTTAATCCCAAATTCGTTGAAGTCGCTAAACGTCATGAGGTACGTATTGGTTGACGAATTTTTTAATGAAGGCCACTCTTCTTTAGTGCAATTGGAAATCTTTTTCGTCTGTAAAAAATGTAATTCAATTTATATCGTTTGCATTACTAAGCAATATGAAGCGATGCGAAAGTCTCAAAAAATATTCCTAAAGTTGTTAAAGCTTCCTAAATATTATTTAAATTATCTTAAAGTCTTTAAATTCTTTCTAAATGTCCTTAAATTTCATGGAGTGGGGTTGTCAGCTTGAGAAATAATATATTTTTTTTAATTCGGGGAGTAGAAGTAGAATTAGCAGAAGGACTGGCCATTAAAGATAATATTTTTACCCCATAAATGTTGGTCAAGTGACGTGTCATGTGAGTGAGGTATGCGCATGTTTCCTTAATATTCGAAGTCTCTTGGACCATAAATTCATTTGTGACTTGAGTGTTAGCGAGTGCTTGAAAGAGAGTCCCTTCGCCCAGTCCCCAGTCTCCACTTCCATACGCCTCCATTAAATAAATCGGTTTCAGTCCCGTTTTCATTAGTCGGTGCTTTTGCTCATGAAATCGGCCGTCTTTTATACTTCCCGCGAAATCGTCTGCCCGCTTTCTTTCAACAATGAACGGAAGAATCATGTCGTTGGCTCTGGAGATTGTCAGACGTCGATTTCCAGACATCCCCGCACTTTCCCGGGTGATCCACACAAAATCCCCAACACTCAGTCTTGTCACTTCCACATTTACTCCGTTTTTCTGCAGCTCCCCGATCACCTCCTCTTTTTTACCCTTTCTACACAAAACAATCACAAAATTCAGACATCCAAAATCAAAATTTAAAAACTACCATTTGGGACTCAGTGCCCAAAATCAGAAATCTTTGGAAACATGCCCCATTCAGAAGCTCCATCCATTTGGAAACCCGTCAACCAGGTTACTTAAGAAAAGTGGATGAAAAGTTGAAATAAAAAAAAAATTGGAATTATTTTACATAAGCAGGGTGGCAAGTTGGACATTTGGGTGGCAAGCAGAAAACTGGCTTCCCCCAACCAGTTTTGGCATGCCAAATTGTCACTAAATGCCATCAGCTAAAACTGGTTGGGGGAAATCAGTTTTCTGGAGGAAGACGTCATCTTAAAGCACCTTGGGTGGCAAGTTGAAAATTAGGGTGGAAAGTCATAACGCCCAAAATCAAAACCTTTGAAGGCATTTTTACTTACGCGTTGGTTTCTCCAGTGTCTACACAGAGAAGGATTTCAAATCGACCGGGCTCTAAAGTCACGCGATGAAAATCAACTGTTCTTATTGGTTCAGCTTCATCGTCCGCTGAAAAAACAAAACATTCAACAAACTGAATTTCGGAAAACGGAAATTTGAATTTGCTCCGCCCACTTTTGGGGATTCCGCTCCTTCAAAGCTCATGAACAGTCAAACCTGATTCAATGGTTGTTTTTGCTGGAGGAGGAGCTAAATCTTTAAATCCCGATGACGTTTATTGCTAGATTGAAAGAATAAAAAATTTAATTGGGAATAAATTCATACTTGATGCAGCAGAAGATTCTTGGCTTTGGCTACTTGGAGATTTCAGTTCATTTCCATTGGCATTAAATAATTTTTTGGCCAATTCTCTGCCTTCAATAGACAAAAGGAACCTACATCAAGAAAAAATTCCATATTAGGGATGTTCTCTTTTTCTGGAATTTTGGAAGGAGTCCCTAGCCCCCCTTCCCCCTCTAAATCAAGTACAAAATGAAATATCCTATGTGTCTAATGGCATTCGACGTTTAACACCTCAACACAACAATCTAAAATTCAGTAGCAGTGGTAAATGACATAATTGTAAAAATTGTGATGACAATAAATCGTATTGTGTGAATAGGATTAAAATAGTCACACGAAATACATTATGTACGTGTAAGTATCATCGAATTGACTACTTTTACCATAAAGCTCATTTCTTCCAATACGCGCATTTTTAGAGACATGGTAAAAATATCAACCGTATTTTTGGTACTCTGTTGTTGGCATTGGATTGTAGTTTTACATACTTGACTGGATTTCCTTGTCTAAGTACAAGATTTTTGTTGACAAGAGTGGACATGGTATTCCAAGCGGTGTAATTGGAGCGACCTGGATTCTCACTTCGGGTGAACGAAGAGTCACAGTAAATCTGCGCCTCCCTCTGCAATTCACTCTTGAGCATGTAGCCACGGTAGGCTGGAGTCTCCTCCTTCACCAAAAGTGTCACCAGCAACGCGTAGCCTCCAGATCGATAAGTTGGAATGTACTCCTTACTCCCCCCTTTCGCCTAAACATGACATTCATTTTAATTGTCAGCTATTATCAATATTATTTTATTAAAAGTTATTGTTAATACTAATTATTGCTTATAATAACAATTATAATTATTGGTAGGGACACATCAATAACGTACTTTATTGGAATTTATTTCTATATGTTCTTCACAATTTCCATTTTTGCGGCGTTTACTTGGTTTTTTATTAGCTGCAACTTGAGACGCTGTTTCAATAATTTCTTGTACAACTCCTACTTCATCCGAATCCTGGGAACACGAAGACTGATCTAATGAAGCAACAAAATACTTTGGGCTCAGTTCATGGCTTCCATTGAATCACGTGTCTTTAAAAATATAATTCTTATTTGATTAGTGAATAAAAAATAATTAGTGAATTTTCTCACGTGTGACAATATTTTCCTTGCTAAGACGCGCATCGATCATTTTGCATAGGACGGTGCCAAAGTACTCCAGCAATAAACATTCTCGTCCGCTGGATAGTTTCAACGGATATCTCCTTAAAGATGACAAGGCCTATTTCAAAAACAATAATATGTTGGCTAGACGTTACCCGAATTTCCATCCCTTCCCTCTCCTAAGCAGTTCGATACAAAAAGTCGGTGGCCCTTGAAAAATGTGCAATGGTCGCAGGGAATGAAGAGAGCGAATTCTTTTAGCGGAGAAAGCTAAATACCCATTATCTGAAAATTGAGAATTGTTTTTTGCGCGACCTCCTATCCTGGAAAATCAGGAATTTATTTTAAGACGCGCTCATCGGTCCGGGGAAATAGGGAAGATTTGTTTCCAGGGAAGGGGGAAGGAACATTTTTCGTGGGTGGACCAAGGGTGGACAAAAGATATAACCCAGTTTTACCTCGCCCGAGGAAGCGCACAGCCGTCCGAGTACGACAGCCGATAACTTGCAATCGAAATCGAGTCGACGGACGGACTGTGGGATTCGGTCGTGGAAAGGTCGCGCTGAAAGGGCAATTAGAATATTATGCAATAAAACATAAAGAAATTCAAAACAAAAATGGGAGACAAAAAACTAACTTTGGCGTATACATACTGCATTTTAGAATTTTTTTGAACAGCCTCTTCTTTCCATTCTATGAGCCATTGCTCAAATAATGGATTCACACAGGAATTTTGAGATTCTTGTCCTTGACGTCCCTTTCGTTTATTTTGACTCATTTTTTCAAGCTAATACCCCTGCGCTGTTTAAACTTCCCAATGTTGGGCCAAATAGTTACGGACTGAAGACGACCAATTGAAAGATGTTCATTGAGTCATGGTGGATAACTGCTGGCTGTCCATAAACTTTGACAATTGACAATTACAAAATTCTTCAAAAATGTCTTCAAGAGTCTTCAAAATGTGTTTCTTACTAATTCAGTTTTGTTTGTTTAAAAATCCATTTTCCCGCTCGCGGTTTACATCTATCAAGGGTTATTTTCTCATCGCACCTCAGCGTCATGCACTCCATGTTCCATTCAGTCCATTCATTCCCTGTATGCATGCCCCTGCATCAGAAATTTTTGGCAACCAGTTTCACTGGAAATTGGACTTTGTTCTTCGTGGGCGGAGCTTAGGGTGGGAGGAATTTGGAAATTCGAAGCCCCCCAAGTTATGGAAGTTATGGAAGTTTAAATTTTTCTGATGCTCGGCTTTGCAAGTTGGTTCCTTTGCATTTATGGACGTATGGTCTTGTGATTCATGTATTAAGAATCAGGGCTACTGAGATGAGACACGGTGACTTGCCTTTGCCTTTACTATCATAATCGCTCTCAATTTGTTTTGGTAAAAACATTTCAGGGTCCCCAATACTGGACAAGATTGGTTTCTAAATTCGTTAAAAATGCTAGCCCCCTTAATCCTAATTTGGAACATTCTTCGTTTTTGATTCCTACTTTGAGATAGTACCATTTTCCCGGGAAATTTGTTGGGTTAAATTGAAATTTTTAGGATTTAAATTGATTTTTGAGGGTTAAGAATCAGGGTTATCAAGTCACGTGACTCACCTTTGACTATCATATTGGCTCTTAATTATTTTTGGTAAAAAGAGTTCAGCGTCGAGAATACTGGACGGAGGAACACAAGATTGGTCTCTTAGTTCCTAAAAAATGTTTTTTTAGAAAAAGTCCCGTGGAACATACTTTGAGACAAGGTTAGTTTACATGGAAACGATCTATTTATCTCTTACCAGGTTATGATACCTGTGTTTGAAAATTCAC
>JABASH010005514.1:0-11986 GCA_019776445.1 Tomocerus maximus | reverse complement strand
TTGAGTGAGGTCAATTTGAAATCTCAGAAAGATTGTCTACATGGCATAAGCAGATCAAAGTAGGGTAGGACGTCCCGATTAGAAGATATTCACTGTTGTTTCTGAGAATTCCAAAATATCAATGCATTAAGAGTGTGAGATGCCCTGAGTGAAGGGTAAACGATGAAACACCCATCTACTGGAAACGCGAGATCGTTATTTCTAACTACAGAATACAAGTGCGATGACCATTCCTTAAATGATCGTGGTTAAACAAACCAGGCTAATTTTAAATATTTAGGGGGTGAAATATTGTCTAAGACCGACGAAATATTAATCTTGTAACAACAAACTACAAAATAACTTATTCTATTGATTTGTAATTGCAATTTTGGTTAGTTTTATTGGTTGTTTACTCTGGAAGTAATTAGCTACATAATCACCTTGGGCACCTTATGCAGTATCAACTTGCCCCAAAAAGGCATTGTGACCACTTTTGACCATTGTGACCACTTTTTGATATCATTTTGACTATCATGTCCATTATGACCATTATGTCCACTAGTGGTTTTAACCATGACCCAACACTGAAACATTATTTATTGTAACGGTAATGGAAAAAATGGTAAAAACGGACTTTAATATGAGGTCGCAGGTTTGGGAGGTTTTGGTTTTGATTTTATTTCAGTGAACAAATATCATTGGAAATTTATTATTTCGTTACACTATAATACATAGGTTTTTCTTGATATTACTAATTACTACCATTATTTCCACCATATTCAAAAAACTCCCGACACAAACTTTTATTTGCCCCGACATGTGCATCTAAAGATCATCCGCCAAAAATAAACGGTTCTTTTAATCTTAAAAATATCCGCGGAGCGCTAATTTGAATGGTATTTGAGCAAAACATTGAAACATAAATGAAAATTGCTTTAAAGTCTCAAAGTTTTGTGAGACCTTGCAATGCAACGCAATTATACCGGTTTCCTCCTTTCAAATGGTCACATCATTGCGGTATGTAGCAGCCTCAGTTTACGAACTTCATAATGCAGGTAAAATAAATTGATCTTGTAATGGATTGTCATGTTGACATACTTTAATGCTTAAATACCGTTAAGCTTATAACAAAATTTAATTGGGGTGGGTGGTTTCTGGTGTAGATTAGGGTTCTAAGTACGAAGTTTTGTCATGAGGAAGTTTGGTTGAGTGAAAATAATAGAACTTTATTTTTCCTTGACATAACTATTTACATTGTTCTTGTCTATAAAATTATTCTAAAACTATATACATGTTTGCTAAGAATCTTTTTACGCTGCATGTATTTACAATATTAATCTCCTGCAATACCATGCAATGCAATTGTATCGTCATTAAATTGAAAATATATGACATCCATTACTTACCATACCTAATGATTAGGTCCCCAACCCAATCCATACACATCCTGTGACAGTGACAGTAGGTGACATAAATTAATAAAATGCAAACGATTTAGTATGCAGCAAACTTTTATGGATTATAGTTCGGTTAGTAGATAGCATAAATCAGTTAATGGTAAATGGCAAAGTTTATAATGAGGTTACGAACTGTCGTGCCTGGAAGCAAGGTTTTTTATCGCCGGCATTTATAGATTTCAGCCATAGCCACCTGGCCAATAATGGCCTATAAAGTTTTAAAATATTGTAGCTGTTAAAAATGCCCTACCACAAAATTAAGGTCGACTTATGTACTAGACAATTAGCTTTCACATTTATTTCACGGGCCGTTCCCAAAGTTATCCAATCTCTGAAACGGTGGAGATACTATGTATATACTGCCCACAGAGCGTTAGGTATAATGAACTCGCAGCTTTCACCAATGTGTTTGAGTAGAGAAATCTCCCTGCGCGGAGAAAACCATTAAGCGGACTGATAGTCACTGAGCAGGGAGCAGCTTGTTCGAAAGCCTCTTGAAAGTACTACTATATACTAGGGCTTATGAAAGTTGACCCTGTGACCTCTGCGCAGGGGAACGTCGCACAACACAACTTTAATATTCCTCCCGAAAAAATAGTTCCTAATTATCGTTGAGTTTGCAATGCTTTAATGGATTTAAATCAAGCAAAATGGGTTTAAATCAACTTCTGAAATCAGTTTTGCTTTCATCATATTGATCAAATTGCTTCAAATATATTTTTAGTTTTAGACATTTTATGCCATTTAACCCAGCCCCCAATAAATATTGTAGCCAGTGATAGCCATACACTAAGTAATTTTCGCCACTGCGGTTATAGACCCTAACCAGCGACTAGTCATATACTACTGGGGAGAGAACAACTACCTACTATAATACCTTAAATAAAACAGAACTCGTCGACAAAACGTTTTGAGGAGTTACGTATCGCAATGGTGGAAGAAATGGGGAAATTAATTCAAATAATTTCGAAAAAGTGGTCAATTGAAAATGAGTTTTTACACCTGATTTTTCTATTTAAAATTTCGTACTACTTTTGCATCACTCCATTTACCATTGCAAAAAGAAACGACGGGATCTACGAGGTCCATATCAATAGAATACAAAAAGTAAAAACGATAAGCCGATTTAATTTGTATTTTGTTTCTTATTTTATTGTTTTAATACATTTTGAAAAATGATATCACAATTCCATTTCCTTCCTGCGTTTACTGTAATAATTCCTACTGCAGATAAGTACAAAAGAATTTCCCAGAGTAATCAACGCCTCAAAAATACGTCATTACCTTAGATTGCCCTTCCGTTCTACGTTTTTTGCGACTTTATAATAGAAACTAAAGAAGATTATTCAATATTTAAATTGCAGAACGTATAGGCAATATAACGGTTGCAAATTCGAACTTCTTTTTCAAGTTTCCAATTCATCAATAAAAAAGTTGTCTCTGATTGTCTTACAGATATTCACGGTAATATTCAATGGATTGGTTCTAGCGTTGTGCATTTGGGAGCCAATAATTCACTTACGACCTGCAGATGTTGCGAAAAATCCATCGTCTCTGTTCCTACAAATGACCATTATTTACTATAATGTTTATCCATTGGTTGGCTTTTACGTGTTCTGGTTCAATCGAAAGCCATTGGAAAAATTTCTAAACCTTTCTCAGGAGATTGTACCAAAAAGTAAAAAGGTATAAGATTTATCGATATACGTTTCAGATTAAAAAAATTCAGATTTGTTCGAGCTGTCACTGCCATTTTTTCAGACCATTACAGTTTTATCTACGATCGTGACGATTTTGTGGATTATTCATCAATATAATATTATAGTGTATCAAGTATGTTACAAAGGCTACGAATCCTGGATAAAAATGTCAGAGTTGAGTTACTTTTCCAGTTTAGCTTTCCAGTCAATTGGTAATAACTCAAACGACATGTCATTGGAAAAAAAAGTGCTTCAAGTATCTTACTTTGTCATTAAGAACTACAAGATTTTAGTAAGATGTTTAATTGAGTTGACTCTGCTAACGAGTGCCATAGTCTTTAATGGCATTGCGAAAAAATTCACGAAATTCCTCAGCAGAACGCAAAACGTGTCAAAGGTACTTTTTCTAATTTCAGCTTTTTTGTCTGCGTGTCGGTTGTCAAATGCTTGAACAAATTGATAAGCAAAATGTCATAATTTGATTTGATACAGGAGAGACATACAATTATCAATGCCCCCAATATAAAACTTGGACACTTAACTCTAGTTTCACCTAGCAATGATTTATGAAATTAGTAATAATTTGACTGCTGAATTGTTTTCAGATTTTATATAACTGTAAGTCCCATTTTATTAATTTTATCTACATTTTTAAACATAGTAAGAAGTAATAATTTTTCGTGAATTTTTCACACAATCAGTTAGATTATGAAAAATTAGGATAGGTTTTTCGGGGTGGGGCGGGTGGTGCGGCTGGGCTGTGGCGGATGGGGGTCTTTTAGTCTGACCGGATTTTTTTTTGAGGTACCTATCACTGTCTTCGTAGCTATCGTAGAACTTGAGATCTATCGTCAGGAATAAGCCCAAGTCTAGCTTCACAGAATTCATGTGATTGTAATTGCATGCAAGCTTCCTTTTCTATGCACGGATCTCCCTTAAAATTAATTTTATTTGCAGGTTTATTCACAGTATCATTCTGTACTTGAGCAAATAAAGCACATCAATGGATTTATCGCTCCTCTACTTGTCATTTTTATTGCTGGTTCCTTTTGTGAACACATTCATACCGCATTTGATGTATTGCTAAATGGAGGAAAACTATTCACCATATTTGGCAAAATCCACTACATAATATCTCTGGTACAGGTTTTTATAATCCTGATTGTCTGCGCTGAAGGAAATCGTAAGGTAACTATATATATTTACAAAAGGCTTTGTGATATACTAAAGTTGTAATGCGGTTATTGAAATTTTATCACGCGTTTGAAAGAATGACATTGTTTTAAAATACTTTAATAATTTTAATTTTGCTCAGATGAATTCCATAGCTGATTGGCTAACTGAATACGAAATGAACGAGCTCTCTGACAGTAAAAATTGTAAAAATGAGACTGAATCTGACCCGAACAAAAAGATGGCCAAGATTTTACGAAGGAAATCCACCTCTAATCAAGTTGGAATAGGAGTTAGATCCTTTTGAAATTTTATCACGCACTTGAAATAATGACATTTTTTGAAATAAATACTTTAATAATTCTTAATTTTGCTCAGATGAATTCCATAGCTGATTGGCTAGCTGAACACGAAATAAAAGAGCTCCCTGACACTGAAAATTGTAAAAATGAGACTGAATCTGATACGAACAAAAAGATGATCAAGATTTTACGAAGAAAATGTACCTCTAATCAAGTTGGAATAGGAGTTAGATCCTTTTTCACAGTTACCTATGACTTTATTATTGCGGTAAATCAGTTTGATTGAACTACTTTACAGTTAAACCTTTTGCAATATTTATGTAAAAATTATAATAATGATATAATCTGATAGGGACTGGGAGTCATTGCAACATATGCCGTTATCCAACTGCAATTCCATGCTGAAAATTTAAAGAACAACAGCGAAATGACTTCTCAAGAAAGTTCTAAACGAAGCATTGTAGCCGATGCAAACTAAAAATAACCTAAACATATACCAACCAACCAAACCTAACCTAATATAAATCAACATAACTGAACCTTAGAGTATAGAACTAAACCAATAGTCGATTACGTCCCTTTTCGCGTCGGCTGGACTCCTCGTTCGAAACGACCATCTGATTCTGTCAAAGATGATTTATGATGTTCCTGATTTAAAAAAACGACGAACGAAAAAAATCTTCACCGTCTTCCAGTAAAATACGGCGGAAATCTCTCGCGGTCACTGTAATTGCTAATTCCTGTATAAAATGTACATAGCTTAATCAAACATGACGACCTTACAGATATTCCCATTGATAATACTTACCACTTCCAAATATATAGAAAAAGTAAAAAAACCTTTCCACGTTGAAAACACTACTAATACTATAATATAGGTACTTGCACACTAACTGTTTAGCTCCCGCTCACAGAGGACACCATACATACACCAAAAACGACCCGAATGAAAACTGTATACCCGACCATTGATTTCGTAGACAGAAACGGATTGACCTTAACTATCTCTGCTATATTTTTTTGCTAATTTTGTGTAAGCGTAAGGTAGCGTGCTTTTTAAAACACTACTTAAAGTTTTCCATGTTATTTAATTGGGGATAAAAAATTTCGTCAATTTTGCTGTCTATACACGCAATAACTACGATTCAAATGACAGTATTTTCAGTAAAGATGTTCCAACTATCGAACTAACTTTTCATGATAAATTAAAATGAAATTTTAAAACTCCATTTTTGAGAAAAAAGTATAGATATAAATAGGTATAAATGTATGTGTCCTCTGTGCGCTGCGGCGATTCTATAAGCTCGCTTACTCCGGCGAGATAAAATAGTTAAAATAAAAATTACTGGGGGATAAGAGTCGGGAGTTACAAATATTCTTTAAAAAGTTACATGTACAAGAAAACACATTTTCCAAATCTCTGCCCCCTGGACGCAACTGATTTATATTCTTACTCTCGAATGCATTAACATTTCATTCCTCATATATATTTTAATTTAATTCATTGTAATTAATTTCGTTCAAAGATGATTGTTAAAATAGGAAAATATATATAGCTCAAGGAACAAAAAAAGCAATTGCCTAAACAAGGGCAAACGTGGGGAAGGGGAGGGGGGGCGGAAACCCAACCAACAATCCGATACAAAAATCCCAATCAGTCGAATCCTTAAAGGTTCTAAAGGTACTCCACTACTCGGATTATTAAAAACCAGTATCATTCCAATAATTTCAATTACAACATCTGATCTGCTTCTACTATATACCGTCCAAGAACCGTTTCAGGCATCAAGAATTTCCCAATATCCAGAGCAATCCCTGAACCCCTTCCATATAGTAAGTACAATTAAGGTACCAGACTGGGGTCCAGATTTCCAGACGAAACATAAACTTTTATTTCCTATTTGTCTTTAACGAAAATTGCTAAATAGTTAAAAATTAGAAGTCTAAAAACATCGATGAATCCTGCTTGGATTGCAATTTTTATTTATTATTCAACAAATTTTTTTGTTATTTGTAAACAGTTTTTAGGTTTTCTTTTTGTCATTGCTAATTGCTGTTTGTCTTTTAAAACATGTTTTGATTTTCTTGATGATCTTAAAAAAGATTAAAAGTGTCCCTGCAATCAGTGCCAGTATTAGAGCCAACACGTCATAGGAATGATACTGGAAATAATTAAGATGTCTGGCTGCCGATCTCAAATGACTAGCCCCTTTATAACGTAAAACGTATTCAACCCAATAAACTGCAGTATCCAAAGGTGTTTGTGGTTGATCGCGAAAAATATTGGATAATTCTTTGGCTTTCTGTGAGTATCTGCATATAAAAATTAGCCATAATAAATGCGAGGACTAAAATTTAAAATATTCCATAATGAAAATTACAATCATTTGTTCAGACGAAATTAATAATTTAAAAAGGTCTAATGTTTCCATTAATTTCGAGTACATTGGGACACTTACATTGGATTCGAGAGCATTTCTTTTATGGTAGCCTCCAACTTTTCCTCTGTGATATCCAAAATTTCCATAGAAATAGCGTAACCAAGTTTTTCTGATTGTCCCATGTTACTATCCTGATCAACAAAAATAGGAATTCCGAGAACGGGTTTTCCGTGGTATGTCGATTCTTGGGTACTTAAAAGACCCCCGTGGCTTATGAATAAGCGGACATTTTGGTGACCTAAAATTTTGATTTAGTATTACAATATACTAAAAATATTAAGTATACCTATTAAGTATAAGTAGTATTATAATAGTATTATAGTATAGTATTATATTATAAATGAAGATATGGATAATATTTAGTCTTTTTGATTTTTACCTAAAACATCTTGTTGAGGAATCCATTTACTTAATTTGACATTCGGTGGTAAGTCTTTCATGCTATCTTCATCCCATTTCCATAGAACTTTTTGGTTTAACCTGGAAAACACATTCACAAAAATTTTCCGAATATTTTCCGGAAATTTTGCTGGTTTTATGATTGAACCAAAGCTAAATAGTATTACACCATCTTTAGCTTCACTAATAAACTTCTCCAGATCCTGTAAGATATAATAATATTAACAGCCAGATAATTTAATGTGGATTAAAAATGACATTAAAGTATACTATACCAATTATAATGACAATTTTTAAAAATGACATATTTTAATGATAATTGAAATGACCACCTCAGGTAACTTTTGGGCTGGTCTGCAATGAACTCCTCCAACTTCAATGACAGATCCAGCTAACCATGGTCTTGGGAAGTTCAAGACCAAATTACTATTGGAAAGTATCAAACTGACATTACTTTCAATGGCTAAGGAGTCAGGATAATCTTTGCCAAGATATTTTCTATAAATTTCGGTGTATTCTGGTTGGGATAGGGTTCTGTCCAAGAGAGTAAACATCCACACTACCGCAGTATTGATAAATCTTTGAGAGAAATTCATTTCCTCTGGGAATTCCAAGAAAGACAAAGGTGCAAATGAAGTCGGAGGTCGAAGTCCTGTAAAATCAGTAACCCAGGGGGGCGAGGCCATAGATGTCATCATAATGAAAGGAACTTTAAACTTATGAATTAGACCATCGAAACAATTGTTAAAGAATCCACTCATGAGTATTAAATCATAGGACCCTTTCAGAATTCTTTGAAAATCTTTATTTTGGTACACTTTGTGACAATTGTCGAAAATAAAAGATGCATCAAAGGACATTAAGTACTTGAACTTGTCCTTCATTGCTTTTCTTTCTACCATAAGATCCTCATTTGCAAGGAAATCTGTATCCTGTAGAGGTCCTATGGGAATTACTGACTGGAAACTCTTTGGTAGGCTAGGATCTGTCGGTACATATGGAGCTATGTAAGTTATTTCGTGTCCTTTCAACGACAGCTCTTTAGCAATCGGGAAGAACAAGTTGGTTTCACTTCTTGTGGCTATCGGAAGCACGAATAAAATTTTGGAAGCCGAACACACTTCAACAAACATTGTCAGTGTCGCTAAAAGAAGTGTCCACAATTTCTTTTCCATGATTAATTAATATTATAAAAGTGTTACTACACTTTATTGGCTAATTTTTTTAAAAGGATCTACAATTATTTCGTAGACACGTGTAAATTAAATCAAAATGATATTAATTGTCAATCCTTACAATATTTTTTCACTTAATAACTATTTACCATTATTTCTGCTAATGGTCTAGTCCACTGGTAATGCTTGAATTTTTGAACTGGAAAATGTTTTTAGTGGTTGATGAATATTCATGTAATGTATTGTTATGCGATAACAGTTTTGGATTGTGTTATGTAATATTGAGAGATTAGATATTTACGTTCCTGGTGTTTAGTCAGTGTCCGTACTTCCACTGACAAGGGCAAATGGATTATTATATTATACCTAGAAGTACAATTTCATATGGTCTATATAATGCAGGGATATAAATCATATAAATATTACATTGGAACATTGATTCGTTTCATATAAGATTTTTTGCTGCCCATGGCCTTGGTTGGGCAGTTCAAAGACTAGTCTCAGTTCCAATTAAACTCCTGTAAAAGTTATGTATACTACTTTACACGCTTGGTACTATGTATTACATTACATAAAGTGGCAGCTATGATATACTACGTCTATACTGTTGGCATTTCCAATACAAAAAATGTTTATGCTAACAAAAAACTAATCATGAATACAATGTTGAGATTGTATTATCTACACCAATATATGTCAATGGGAATCAGTTGGTGCTGGTGCTTATACACGAGTTTGTAAACAAAAATATAACAACTAAAGCAATAATATGCCTATATTATTGTCTATTTATCAATGAACAGGGTAATTATTTACGATATTCCTTCAACCAGATTACCACTGCCCCCTTCAAACTAAGCCTTTCCTAACCATTTTATAGAGAATCTGTCTCTGTGTCTTTCTCAAACCTTTCTCAAAATCGGCGGCGGTGTGTATTATGCGAAAGAGTAAGAGGATTATCCTCTCTGACCGCTCGTCGGCAGTCGAGTTTCAATTTTGTAACATGGGGAGTATGAAAATCTCCAGTACCCCAGTCTTCTCTCGCTGTTGTGCTTGTAACTGCTTATGTTTCTCCTTCCCATAAATCATAGTATGATTATAATATTACTTGTAATGCTTAGAGATAAAGTGTAACTGTAATGTATAAAAATTGGGCGTGGCTTTAATACCCACAGTACCTACGTAAGATGTATACTGTATACATACTAAAACTAATAGTCCTAGCTATTTAATACAGACATTTATTTACGAGGTTTTCATTCGCCCTGTGTAACACAAGTCTCGCGGTCGGTAATTTCGACTTTTGGGTAATTCTTGAAAAATGGCTAGTTCGCGGATTAGCTCAGCACCAAATCAGCGAAGGTTGTGTAAAGTGATGATTTTAAATTTCCAAAAATAGTAACGACAAAATTGGCGTTAGCGAGTGAATATTTGCCAAAAAATAACTCCAAAGAGGAATTAATATATGTATACCTAAAGGATTTTATTTTCATAAAATGTACAAATTTTTTATTCATTTCAGCTTGTCAAATTATAAATCTTTAAGATCATCCACGGAATTCGAACATCAAACAACTGAGTCTTCCCATTAGAAACGAGAAAAACTTTACAGAATAGTGTTTATTTATTATTAATATACAAAGTAATTTACAGAACTATATTATCAAGTGAATTATCTAACAATTCTCAGAGATTAGACTGCGATGAATGAGGTGTCGGTAGTGTAGCGTGGACAGAATCTATATCGAAAGAATCCGTACATATTGGATATTTATGACATCAGAGGCTTTATCCATAAGGAGTGGACCATCCCTTGTAGAGGTAAGGCAGGAATGCTTTTCCTTTTCTGTCAACTGAAATATCTACTTTAGGCACCGAGGCATAATCGGTTGAATCAGGAATTTCGACTCCTTATTCCGCTTTGAGATTATCATCGTTTCATCATAAATTTCCCACACGTGTGTTTTCCCATCAATCACCAAACTCCATTGCTGTAACTCAGAACCTCTATACCGCTTGATTGAGGTGACCCATAGCCAAAATGAATCATATAGAACCATGAGAACCTTTATTTTGATAATTTGGCTATATCCTTCTGTGACTTCTGTAAATGATTTGAATAATTGTCTAAGAATTTAACATTTTATATTCTCGTTGTTGTCTCACTAATGGCTGCTAATGTATTTCAAACTGCCTAAGCTTATATCATTATGTCTTCCAATGATTACGAAATATCAGTTTCTAATGAAAATCTATGACGTAATAATACACTATTTATACTGACATGGTAGCTGTGGTTTTATTTTTGATTAATTTTTAAGTTAATAAATTTTTATTAATGAAGAAAGTTAATTTTTATTCACCATAATTGAAGACAGATGTATTGTATTCAAAATGATATGTATGCTGACAGATGGTTGACAGTTAGGTGTTTGATATTATTTGTATATACTTGACAGTCGGCTGTATTGTGTCACTGCTTTTTATTTCATCATTTGTATCGATTTTAGATTCTATACGGAAGTTTATTCGGGTGTGTGATCAGTGTATCGGGATGGTACATTTATATATGTCATACTATTATATTTGGCATTTATGGGGGGCGGGTACACAAGGGGTGATAGGTCTCATTTCAAATAACTATTTACTTGTCAGAATGTGATGAAATCTAATAATTTTTTGGTTACTATTGCGTTCGAATTTCTTTAACAATATTTGCCCGGGAGGTTGGCAGATTTGTAGAGGCGAGTTGCACCCGAAAGACATTACAACCGTCACCTGATTTTCATAGATGGTGCACCCGACAAGCGGATGACAAGCGGTCAGACGTGCTATACGCTCGGACGTGTTAAACAGGAGGTGACCCATACCAAGACCTACGTAATATTGTACTAGTCCTGAGCAGTTAGACTCTTTTACACTGAAGAGTTTGATGGGCAAAATAACACCCAGACTGTCCGCAATGGCACTGAGTTCCGTACCAACACTGCACAGAACGCATACCTTTCTATGTAATTTAGGACTGTTTACTTTCAAGTGGTTCGGTGTTTTGTTTGTAAGTTTTGGCATCCTAAATTTCGAAAATGTTCTGAAATAGCATTAAAAATTACTAAATGTTCACTAAAACCTTTATGCAGCGAATAAAAAGGCATAAAATATCGATGTCTTTCTATGTCCTACCTTTTCAAAGCCAAGAATAGGGAGAACGGTCAAAGGTAGAGCAAAAAGTTTTAAACTTTTGAAATCTACCCATATATGCCTAGGGCACTTGAGGGCCAAATTTGAAATAACATTTTTTTAACGCTCAGAATTTGAAATTGTTTGGAGTGGATAAATACATTAGAAAAATGTATTTCA
>JABASH010005513.1:0-11986 GCA_019776445.1 Tomocerus maximus | reverse complement strand
ATTTATTCGAGATTTGGAGTTAGAAGTAAGTACCTGCTCCAGCTGCCGAAATTATTGTAAATGGTTCATGGTTCCCCAATGCAGAACTGGTCATATTGTAAACCTTTCCTTTATGAGAGCGACTGACAATAACTCTCAGGGGAGAGTTAGCTTTAGATTTCTCGCTTTCACCAACCGAATTTGAACTTGCTTTAGCTTTGACAGCTGAATTTAAATTAGGAGAATTCCCGTATCCAACTACTGCCCAGTAAGTTTCTTCTTGGAATGGCCGATGAATAACTCCCATGATAGGAACTGTAGTAGAATATTTTCAAATATTATATTTTAAATTAGCCCTTTTCCGCTTAATAGTCTAATATGGATATAATATGCTAGTCTCAAAAGTATTGTTAATTGCATTATGGAACTAAAGAATTAAGCAATGCGAAAGTTGCTTACCCCCTTTGATAGCGACACCGACCATAGTAGTGACGTAATTTACCAAATTTTCTGAAACAAAATCAATGTTTCTTTGCTGTAGCTCCTTTGTTAAGACCATGATATATTTTTTGGTTCTTTACGTATTCTGTTGTAGATTATGTAGATTACCTGTATATTCTTGAGTAGCATCTAGAGGATCGATCCATACTGATACATCTTCGGCATCAACAGTTTTATCTATAGTGAAAATATTTGTGATTTCAGCATTGTCGATTGCAGGGAGAGGAACATCCGCCATGTCAGGACTTTCTGTGTATTCTTCGGAGACCACCTAAAAGACATTGATTAGGAAATGGTTAACATTTTAGATCATTATGCAGATACACGATGCACTGAATTGGAATAGCTTTCCTTGCGTTTTCTTACCCTCACTCCTGGAAATGCTTTGCGCAGTCCGAAAAACATAACTCTGTGTGATCGGAAATCTCCTTCAGTCACGGGATCTTTAGCTCCTTCCTTAGTTTTTCCTGTAAAAAGAATACATTTTACATCTGCTTTGCTTGTATCAACGATGTATCAAATATAATTTGATGTTATAGTTGACCTTTGCTCTTTTCTTCAAGAGCGGCAGCACTTTTCCGCACAGCAACAACTTCCAAACCTCCTTTCACCGCAACATCGACTGCCGCAATAAGCAGTTGCCGTAAACTCACTTTATTTGTGTTTTGATTGTAAGGATTTTCAAGGTGTAATGAAGATGGACTCTGGGCGGAACTCCTTTGACCACTGTAAGCGTACAAAAGGATGAGGAAACCCAGAGCACCCACTAAGAAAATCCCGCATTTGTTGATTCGCACAGCTCCTCCGAAATTCATTTCGGGACAAGTTATTCAGATCTCTAATATTAATCCTATCGCAAAGGTGTAGATTTTCTTGGCATATGCAGCTCTCAAAAAACAGTTCTGTATATAAGCTGTCACTCAAACTGACAAGATAATTTTGTTGAAATGTTATTTCTAGGATGAACTTCTGTGAATGTAATAAATCCTGAGATTTCAATGCTTATTGGAAATCTTTGGAAGTAAATATCAATGATTTAATTTTAAAGTTTTCTTAGACCGTTCTTCCGCCAATTTCTTTACATGTTGGGTTGATAGTGCGTTCAGAAAAATGATTTTCGCTAGTGAGTCCTTTTTTGTTTGTCATTTGAAGATAGACCGGTAGATTATTTCCGCAACTTCCAAAGTATTTCTTAGGGACTTGACATCTGGAATTTACAATTGAGAAAATGAAATTTTCGGAAGAAAATCATACGATAATCATGTTTTGAAATATAGAATTTTATTAATTTTGGCAAATTCAATTTTGCACAAGTAGTTTTTCATAATGTAATCTTACCATGACCGTGAATGAGTGGAAAGAGGATGTCAAGATTTAAGACATCACTCCGATAAACAAGTGGAATCTTCTAATAATAAACTAAAAAATTGTGTAAACAGCAGACACATCAAAAGCTAAACTTGTTGAGAATTGCTTTTTGTGTAAGAATATGTGCGTGTGCACGTAGTCTCAGTCTTAACAGTAAAATAATTTACATTGCTAATTCTCTGATTTGATTTGCAAATGAGGCAATAGCATATGATGGTATAAAAGTTAAGTTTAAATGTCAAGTTTGCGATGATAGCCAGAGCCAGGCAGGGTTTCGAATAGAAATCACGGCGCCAGGTAGGAACGTGTGGAAATCAGCTGCTCTCCATCTGAGTACAAATAATGCATAGAAACAACTTGAGCCCAAATCAACGGCTCACTTAACCAACTCAACCTTAGATCTCTTGCTCTCTGTGTAATTTAAGTTAATTCAATACACACTCACACTCGCTTAACTTTACCACTATGTCAAGTCAAGTGAGTTAAATGTTATGTACACAAAAGAGTTATACTAAAAATTAAACACAGTCATAGGTATCCTTAATGCTTCTGCATGCATACATTTTGATATGTAATGTTACTTAAGTTAAGACTTATACTTTATATTCCTTACCTAACAAGATGCAATACTTAGCATTGTTTCAAGAGGCTTGGTTGTAGTTGATGGAAGTAGAGGTCTGTATCTGTTAATAATGTATTGCGTACATTTGCCTGTTGTCGACAGATTATTATGTAGTGCTCTTGAGTTTAAATGAAGTCTATGAAAAGTGGAGTCATGCAGTCTGATTAAGGATAAACCTAAGATCTGCATGCAACGACTGCTTTATACCAATTTTACAACAGATGACGAATTCTAAATATTACTCTCATTTACCTAAAGTCATTTACCTTCACTTTTCTGTAATTCTAACGAGAAAGAATTTCGGAAGAAAACATTTATAACTAGGTTTTCCATGAACAGGAAAATGGCTAAGGCTAAGGTAGGTAGTAAAAATAGTAACTTTAAGAGTCCACATCTACTACTTACACTACTACATTATATAAGTAGAATTTATTATTTGACCCAACGATACAATCTTTGTTTTTGTTTTTATTTTTCGGACAATAGTGGGAAAAGGAATATCCGCACTATAAAAGTTGACATTTTCAAAACATCACATTATGTTTGTCTATAGGAGGATGTATTAACATATGATACAAATATTTAACCTACCAAAACTTCAATTACATAACATTATAATACCCAATCATAGAAAAGTAATCCTTAGCATGCATAAGGTGATTGGTCACACATAGAGGCTGGTTTAAAATACACTACGCATATTGATATCAGCGTAGTATTTTATCAAAACACACACTCAAAATTTTATCAAATCTATTGAGATATCATGGAAATTAAAAACATTCTAACAAATTAGGTACCTATATATTACAGAATTGCATAGCAGCTAGGACCTATATAGAATATAGGTACACATACGTTTCAGTTATGGTATGATGAAAGTGTTTAAAGGTCCTGCATCATCTCACCTTTAACTGGTAGTAAAAACATGTAAAAATAAAGCGCATAATATTACTATTACATGCAAACAACATCCAGAGATGAATAGGACTGTTATAAGTGTTATTATGCTAACGATAAGCAGTTATACCTTGGATGCTATATCTTACGACACAGAGCATGTGACTGTATAGGTATTTTACATTACCTACTATTTGTTTACCAAACAAGTTAACACACAAATAAATGAACCATCATCCTACTCATGTTGAACTCATGTTTGTTAATACGTCATTGCATGGCTTATTAAATCAGCAAACTCAGTAAACTAGTTTATCTGAACTTATTTTTGTCGACAAAGCCTAACATGAAACGCACAATGCATCTGCGTTTCAAATATTTGACCAGAAAGTAATAAGGTGTCAAGTTGCAATGATCAATTTGGTGGGATTCTAGAAGATTGTGAATTTTTTGACTATAAAGGTTATCGGAATCGGTTAAAGGTAACGATGTAGGTTATAAATTAGGTATGCAAAATATAGATAACCTTACGTGACATAAATAGGTACGTAGATTCAGAAGAACCTTTCATTGATATGATTCAAGAAGTTTTATCATTCACATACAAAGTAATAAAGTTTTTATTTGCTAATTTTAGGGAATGGAAATAGTAAATATTTACAGGAATACTGCGCAAATGGGGTTAGGATGTATATAGATTAATATCTAGGATGTATTGTAATGGGCTAGTTCATTTCACAGAAGTATAACAACGCAATTGGTGAAGTAGACTATAGGTTCACAGAGTCTGTGCGGAACTGCTGGAAAATAATTGAAACGACGCATCTTTCTTTGAATTCCAATTGATGGCAAAGATGAGAAAATAGTACATATGTACATAGCTAAATAGATGTATCTGTGCTATGCCAGTTTTCTTAAGAAAGTAGATGAAGGTAAGGACAGATACATATCCATGATGTTAGTGTACAGAATAGCCTGCACAATACACACTTATATAAGTTTGTAGTACGTAGCTGTCATTGTTTGTCTACAACTTCATCTTGACTTGTCTTGATTTGCCTCGCATAAAAAACTGGCAGTGCCTTAGAAAATTCGTTTCCAGAAAAGACTGTGATTCACTCATCTTTGGCCTAAAGGTGTTCTATATTATTCTAGGTGTATCTATTCGAAAGATTTTGTATGTGTCTTACCTTAGTATATGTACCTTTTTGCTTATAATAAGCACTTGCATGTAGGGACAGCACGCAAGGCAAGGAAACTTTAGATACAAACAAAAGAGCTCAAAGCAAACGTTAATCTTATGCTAGTTAAAGAAAACCCCACTAAAAAGGCGGAGTTGTCTGTACATGAAACTGTATTAACAAACATCAGCGTATAGCGTAATTCTCCACTCAGCTAAACACATATTTAATGCAGGCACTTCTAACTCCTCTGTATGTTTCTGCATAAGAGTGTATGTGAGGTTCGTATTTATGTATAGGTAACTCCCAAAAGTAAAATAAGGGGTTATATTATTGTTATGATGCATACATACGTGTTGCTATATACTTAGGAGGATTATTGCAGAACTGAAGAGTGCAAAATTGACTGCGTAGTATTATAGGACTATATGATGATGCTCTTCTGTAGTACTGTTGCTTTCTTGCCAATGCAAATCCTGCCTTTAGGAAGGTTACGTTATTATGTTATCGCCAACTCGACTATCTCAATCTCAATTGCAAATTCTTATTAGCCATTTCTTTAAACATTTCCCTACAAAATAATATTTAGCACATAGGTACACATGCTATAAGACACTAATAAAAAGTCATACTATAAGAATTGAGTTTTGTAAATCCATTTTTAACAAACTAATCTAAAAAGTTGATTTGTAGTTCTATGATAATGGCTGTAACTTCACACTACAGTTTTTCACCTATTTCTATCCGTCTGTAGCTTTGTGTTTTTTAGCTTAATAATTCACCTAATAATTGCGGTAGTGCATAGAATATACAGGATAGAATGAAATGACATGACGGTTGGACACAACAAAAGTACTGGATTCATATAGGTTATATGCAGTTATTTAATTATCACAATATCACACACCTTTTTATTCTTCTCACAGTATTTCAATAGAGAATGCACTGTGCAATCCAACGTAGAACAAACAATGAGTGTTGGTCAGATGAGCTGAAAATAATATTAGCAGAAGAGAATTCATATAAGGTTATGTGTACATAGCAGGGGTTGTAACTACCATTTGGTAATAAAAACTGTGTAAAAGAACATATGTAGCTAAAGCACATTGTGACATAAATAGGTACGTAGATTATGCATACATTACAGCAGTAGAGCATAGAAATGGAAACTAAGTAGGTAGTTAAAACTGGATTGCATAGAATTAGCTAGGATGTTATATCAGAGATACTATAAACGTGCTTGTATGACAAATCGTCTTGTCAGTCAGTTTTAGTTAAGCAAACCCGAGAATCGTATCCAATACGTGAATATTACGAGTTAGACCTAAAATTCATCTGTAGTGCAAATAAGCAAAAGAGAACAGTACCAACCGAAACGAAACCACTTTTGTGTTTGTGTGTATGTATGTACATGGATCATAATAATATGTACACTGTACATAGTGAACAAACTGACAGAACATAGTTTCCTATAGAAAAAGATCCCACTACTTAGGTCCCTAGTATGAAGTTTAGCTCAGAGGCTAGGCCATAGAGGATAGGGATAGGGAAGGAAATATCTAATGTTCTGCTCTGTTCAACTTGAGTCGAAGTGGAAGAGAAGTTAGCCCAACTGCTGACTGAGTCAGTCAGTTTGCACATAACAACACACTTATACATAGCCAGCACATCATAGGATAAGAGTATTTTATTTTATTTACGTTTTGAGCCACAGTCAGCTGTTAGGAGCTCGAGGGCAGACTGACCTAAACAAAGGAGTTGACTTGTCTTCATTTGACTTACGTTAGCCATCAGAAAATACTATTACGTTTCAGTTATTCTTTACACCTTCATCGCTTAAAAGTTACGTTAGATTTAGAAGACATAGGCTTAGGTGTCACATCACATCACACTAGGATCCTGGAACTGCTTTTTTCAGTCCCACACACTTTACATTTCAGGTAGTCTCTACGATTTCCTGTCCTGTCCAATTTTTAGTTTTCCAGTAAAACTCCTTTTCCTGTTACCAACCTCTTTTACCTGGCCTAGTGTGTGATTTTCTTCGCCCTCCTACCTTCCTTCTCTATTCTGTCGTTCTACAAATACCCGTTTTCCTCCAATTATATACACTCCAGTCACTTAACCTCAGTTTTCTCATTTTTTGAAAACTGGAAAATCCCATATCATGTTGATCTTAGAACGTTAAGGGATTTTATTCAGTGGTTTTAGTATTACTGCATAGATACACTAGATTATTTGTTAGACCAAGTCAAGAATAAGTCCAGTCCTGATAACAAAGCACTCATTGCCAGTATTTTACGGAGAGATACCTGAGTTTATAGTAATCTTAAGTAGTTAAGGTTTTTTATGTATCGAGGAAAATACAATTTTCTTGTGCAAATGAAATTTTGCCAAATCTTTATCTCAATGGCTCTCTATGTTCAAGTAAATTAAATACATCTTCGAAGGGAGTGTCAGTCAGTGATTTAGACTGACCTGGCCAGTACCAGCCAAGCCAGACTGTCAGTTCAGCAGAGCTGATTTGTCCACTGGGGAAAACGTCAGAATGCTGGACCTGGAAGTTGTTCCTGAACAAGGGCTTCAGGCTGACAATGAGCAATGGGAGATTTTGTTGGGTAAGGAATTTTTTATATTTTAAGGGGATTTTTTAAGGAAAATTGCATTTTTTCGCAACTTTCTAAAGACTACTTTTCAATTACATTTTCTTGGCTGATTTTCATATAATTCGTAAGATTTATTCGATATTTTTGTGTAGTTTTTGTAAATGGTTTGTTTTCTTTCCGTTATGGTTTATGCTTGTTAGTTGGCAACATGAACTAACGTTTGTAAAAATTGGCAGATTAACAGCATCAATATTTTGTTAGTCTTAATCTACCTGTAATCGTTTAGTTTTTTGTCTTTTCTGGCTTTGGCATCGACTAGGATTAAAAGACAACCTGTCTTGTTACATAGAAAGTTTGTATGAGAACACGACCTAGACACGATTCAACCAGGTTATTTACTAATAAAAATGATAACGATAATTCAGTTTAACATGTTTCGACAAGGTGATTGAACGGGCAATTCAATGTTAATTTTTATCTAATATATTTAAGTCAAAGGTCCATTTTCGCCCCTCTCTCAGCTGTACATATCAACAGAATGAAATGAATGAACTTGTGGATAAAAATGTGATGTAATAACGATTTCATGTGTCGAGATTCCAGTTTTTTATGCGTAGATATGCAATGCAATTTGTTTTGGTACTTCATTATTATTGTTATGTTGTTTTATACCAGTACTATACGATGAATACAATAGTATTGCTGGATATTGGAATGTTTTCGTGTTAATTATGTATTAATCCACATTTTCATTATCGTATGATGTTTATTACTAAATAGTTGAACTGAAATTAGTTAATATTAATATGACTTGGGTGTCATCAAATAGGATAACGATGTTGATGTATAGTATTACATAGAAAGATTATGCAATATATCTGTTTAAGTACAAGTGGCTCAGGTTCACCTATTGTCACCATAATAGACAATGCATATAGTGCAAAGCAAAATAATAAATATGCAAGTTCACTTTATGCTTAGGTAGCTACTTGTTTTCACTATCTCTAGTAATGCTCTTATACTTACATGATTGCCCTTATAAATGCAAAAATGAATTAAGCCAGTAATTTTGGAACTATTAGTAGATATTCAGAGTATATAATTTGTATACCGAGTTTCGTTATCATATGGTTATACTTGTAAACATATTCACTACGATGGTAATTTGTTAGTATGTGATGGTAATGGTGTTGTAAGCTATTTTTATTTACTATAGAATAATGATGCAATGACAATGTATAAAATATATGTGCAGCTGTTGTGAACGATAAACCATATTACTATAATGATGTATCATTTTGTTTTCAGGAATGCATTTCTCTCAAGCTGTGGCCATTGTTCAGTCCCAGGTTCATGTTATCAAGTCAGCACATGTTGTCTACAACGACCAGGTGTGTCTATCGAATGGAAACATTATTAATCCATTTGAGTAATCCTTGAGAAATGTCAAAATGACAATAGAAATTACTAACCTATGTGATCTTGCTATTTGCCAAAATGATGAAGTTTGCTCACGATGTTTATGAATATTTTTCATGATTTTCAGACACCGTTGTCCCATGATCTCATTCTTGATTTGCCACAAGACGGACTTCGTCTTATGTTCGACTCCAAGTCACAAAGACTCAAAATGATAGAAGTTTATAATTTGAGACTTGTTCGTCTTAAATATTGGTAATTGCTAATTATTAAGAATTGTTTTGATATTGTAAAGGTTGATGTTTTTTAATAAGAAACTTATGCTCGTATAAAAATTATGATATTTAGCAATACAGTCTTCAATGGGCCGGAAGTGACACCGTCAGTGGAACAAATCGATCGCTGTTTCGGAGCAACGCGGCCTGGATCTTACGACAAGCAAAGACATCTTTTTGCACTTAATTTTCGTGGACTTAGTTTCTTTTTCCCTGTGGACTTGCAATATCAGCCTCACTACAGTCACGGCCTGGGCTCCCTTAGATTTCCTGGAGATTCTTCACCTGTTTTGTCCAGAATGATTCTTTACAGTGGTATGCATGCAATATATAAATTGTTCATTTTGTTAAAATAATAGTTTGTGTTAAATTATTGAAAGTAAATTGAAATTATTTATGTTTTAGGCAATAATCCTCCAGAAGCTCCAGTACCACCATTACCATCGGCCTGTTACAAAGGGCACGTGTACTGTGACGAATGTTTTGTGATGAGAAATCCAAGTGGGAATCGGACACTTGGACTTCGTTTACGTCTCTTTACTCATTCCAACAATATTCTTGAGCCCACTCGAGTTAATTTCGAAAGAGAAATTTTATTTGGCGAATTTGCTCAGAGTGTACAAGCTAAATTGGGCACTCCTTCCAGAATTTATTACAAAGCGGACGACAAAATGAAAATCCATAGTCGGGAAGCTCACAAGAGGAATCATAGCAAATCAGATTACTTTTTCAATTACTTGACCTTGGGGCTGGTAAGAGATAATGTTGAATATTTTTAGACATTTTACTGCTTTTAATCTATGACTGTTGTTGATTTGTGGAACTGAATATTCACAGGATGTACTATTCGACGCTCGTAGTCATAAAGCAATAAAATTTATTCTGCACACCAATTTCCCTGGCCATTACGACTTTAACAGTTACCATCGTTGTCCATTTTCTTTGCGAATTGGACGCACTCCTTCATCCAATAACATGACGACCATCACTTCTCCTCCACCTTCAATAAATCTCACCACGACAGGAAATCACAACAAATCCAACAAGAGCCAAAACAACCAATCTAAATCTCCGAAAATCAAAAAGAATGGAAACAACAACGGGAACAATAAAATGGAGAAAATCAATAACTGCCAAGATATGTCTGGTCCTGCTACAATAAATACCTCATCTATGAACAATAGTGACTCCTCGATGGGAGAGAAACATTGGATTTCAGTTAAATACGATTCTTTGTGGGAGGAATTGAGCGATTTTGCCGGAGACAGTAAAGATCGCTTGGAAAGACCTGTTGTTCTCACTCGCTCATCGTCAAATAACCCGTTTGGGTCCAGCTTATGCTATGGTGTGCAAGATATGATTTTTGAGGTAATGAGCAACGATCACATTGGTTCTGTCACTTTATATCAAAACGACCCATGAATGAGATTCTTATTTAGCTAAAGTTGTCACAATGTCAGAAAGTATCTAAAATAGACAACTGTAAATCAGAATGGGGTTAAAATTGCTACATTGCACCATTTCACCAGTTCAACGTTGTTTCATATCGTGAAAATCCCTTCTTTCACACCACAATACGCAATCACTGTCTTGTCAGTCAGTCCAGACAAGCAAAATTGTCTTGTAATACAAAAAATTAATAATTCAAAAAACATTTGCGATAAATAATTAGTATTTGCAGAAATGATATCTTGAATTTGTAGATGTACTAATCTTAAAATTTGCTAAACATGCAGAGATAAATAATTCTGTACTTTAGGTAGTTACTTTGAGGAAATAACAAAATTATACTATTGTTACATTACAAATTGATAGGAATACTCGTAATGTCCTAAATAACACTACAAATCAGTCAATAACAAAATTATCTATACCTGTGTGTACTATATACAGCTGGCTTCTATGTTTATAGTTGCAGTTAGCCAAGTTAGCGCTAAAGAGTGTTTACACACAGAATATATTTATACCTGAAGAACCCTTATACAGAAAGGTGCATTCCTTAAGAAAAATATGATATGCAATTTTTTGCTGGTACATAGAATTGTTTTCACAACGGAAAATAGATTCGTTTCTTCATTGAAATCATGCTAAACTGTGAGTGTGGATAGTTCTTGATTATAAAACGTAATGTAACGAAGTATAACGAAACTTGAATTAATTGAATTTCTTATAAATCTTTTGACTTACAAACTAAAAAGTATCCCAATTAGATCGAAGTGGTTGTGTTTAATTAATAACTCAGTGAACTTAGTCCAATCTTAGGGTGTTACAACGAGTTATATGTCGAAAAGATCAAATGGATGAGATGATGGAGGTGTATTTAATAGTGTGGTCGAATCTTATTGAGAGCTTACGCCAATAACATCTGTATGTAAAAAGAAAAATGTATTTATTAAAAACAGGATTCGAAGTAAGGCTCATGTGAAATGATAGAATTTTACTATAGTACATTACTTATCTGTACAGCTACCTGTCTTAAATTAAGCCAATTAACTAAATAATGTCAAGTCTTTTATCTGTGGTGGCCCGTAATAATGGCTGATAATAATATGTATTAGATAATTAAATCTCTGCACTGCACTAGCAGTTAATAGACAAGTTAAAAGATACAAAAAAACTAGAAAAGCGAAAACAAAGAGACTAAAATACAAAATAGAAGTAGCACAGCAATATTACTAGATATTTGTAGAGTTAGTTAGCTAGTGTCAACGTCAAATGTACCCAAAAGTAACTTACTGGTAGTAAAGTAAGTGTACGAAAGCGCACCAGGTTAGAAATGAAGTGAATTCAGGTAATTATTGTACCTATGATTATAATAGTTATTATCTTTGCACTACTAAGGTTGTAATTTGTAATATAATTAGAAATTATATTTCTTTAATGAAAATGGCACGCGTTTGTAATGGAAAAAATGCTATAGGCCTACAGTGACTTGACTTCTATGTAGATGATAACTTATAACTTCCTATGTAAAGTTAATTTAACTCGATAGTCGAAATATATCTTTGTTTTAATTATCTCATGAGTAACGAATGATGCGACAATTTATAAGTTCTAATTTTATGTAATAATAATGTTGTGTAACTTCTCAAGACGCTTTTTGTGGAGTTTTACATACTATATACCTGTGTAGATAGT
>JABASH010005512.1:0-11988 GCA_019776445.1 Tomocerus maximus | reverse complement strand
GGTTGCAATTATGTCCGCTATTTCAGTTCTGGTAGTTGAAAGTGAGAAAGCGCCAGAAACAAATAGCATAAAGTAATAACAGCAGTGATAGCAGTGTACAAAAGTATTTCAAATAAATAGATCGTCTTGCTATCGTGTTTAAGTTTAGTGTTTATCATAGAATCGTAGAGACCGAAGACCAAAAATAGTATTTTTTTTTCTGCTGTGTTGTTGTGTTTTGTCACTCTTGTCATTGTCACATAATATATAACATGATCCAATTTTCTTTTTCTTCCAATACATTTAAAACTATATAGCTATATGAATATTTCATATGTATGTCAGCTCAAGCTTGATTATTGAGGGTAAGTAAGAATATCGAAATTCATATTCTTATTGTCATTCCTAATTCCTATATATCAAAGAAATTATAATAGTATGACAAATTTACTAAAAGTGTGAAGGTTTCTTTTACTTTGTATATTAGATTTCATCGTTGCATTTGGATTTTGGATCTATCTGTGTCCTGTGTTTATCAGGTTTTATTCATTATTTGGCTGTTGGCCAGCTCTCCTACTATCGTCAGGTATATACAGCTGAAAAAACTTTGAGATGAGTTCTGGTTTCATTACCTCATTTGGATTTTGGATCTGTGTCCTGTGTTTATCAGGTTTTATTCATTATTTGGCTGTTGGCCAGCTCTCCTACTATCGTCAGGTATATACAGCTGAAAAAACTTTGAGATGAGTTCTGGTTTCATTACCGAAGCAGAAATAGAAGAAAAACGGAAGTTAAGGCAGGAGGAATGGGATAAAGTTCGTCAACCAGAAGATCCTGAAGGTTCGGCCAGATAACTGGATGAATTATTGATTTTATTTGTCGAATGAGTTAGTCCTTATGATTAGTTAGGTACTAAACTAATTGTAAGACTAAAGTCTCTGCCTTTATGATGTGAATATTTTATAATGTGTTATTCCTTACAATTTTAGAGGCACCTCCAGAAGAACCAGTTGACCATCGATCCCTCTATGATAGACTTCAAGATCAAAAAAATAAGAAGCAGGAGGAATATGAAGAGGCTCACAAATTGAGTACGTGGACCGTGCTAAATCAAAACATTTCTTAACATTAATAATATTATGTGATTGTAACGTAGAAATGGCTATTTACAGATACCTGACATTTGTTTTGATTTTGATGATTGTATTGTATTAGTTACTTTTAATATTGTAATGACATTTAAATATATTTAAGATTTTTAAAATAAAATTTTCTTTACACTTAGACTAGACTTAGTGACTTAAAGCTAAATACATAGAAAAGTAATAATCTAGAACATCACTTCATTTTTTGGAATTTTTTCAGAAAATCTAGTCAAAGTTCTTGATGACGATGAAGTGGACTTCTTGGATTACGTTGATAGGCAAAGAATGGAAGAGGACAGGAAAAAAAGGTTAGAAGAAGCAAAAGAATTGTCAGAATTCCGGAGTCAAGTCGCTATTCTGAGAGAGCAGGAGTTGGAGAAACACATAAAACATGAAATTGGTCTTACGGAGGTAACGAAACAACCTCCGGTGGTTAAAAATACAGACAAACCTTTGTCGATAGGGTCCAAAAGGTCTTCCCAAACAAGTCTCTTGGCCGGAATTGTTAAGAAAAAGACACAGTTGCCAGTTTCAACTGAGGAAGGTCAAAAACACCCAAAAATTCTTAAAACTGGTTTGTCAAACAATCAATATTGAAATGTTTTACTGAATGTTAAATGTTTTAAATGAAGTGTAATTTGCTCTATTTGGTTTTGACTTGTAGAAGAAAAAACAGCTCAGGGTTTACAAGCATCAAGTACTTCCTCTTCCAATAGTGATAAAGATGTTATTGAAAGCGTTCCGTACAAAGGCAATTTAGTTTGTGTTGGTGTTCTGCCAGGCTTGGCCTCTTACTCCAATTCTAGTGATGATGAGAAATCCGACAGTGATCACGATTCTTCAGATTCCGAAGATGAAGTGGCTCAGGTTAAAGATCTTTGTGGTCGACGCATTATTATGTCGGAAGAAATGAATACAAAAAAGGAGACTAAATAGTAGATGTTTAAACTACAGGTATACTAGCTACATGTCACATATAATATATGTATTGTGTAAAAGTGAAATATGTTTATGTATATAATATTAACTATACAGAGATGTAATATTGTATGAACTTTGTAAGACAATATTATTATTAATGTTACTGTCCTAGTACAGCACAAGTTTCACACGTATGTAGGTAATACCATGTATTTAATACCCAGGACATGAAAAAGGCTGGATGGTATGGTGTACCCACGGTTTATAAATGTAACTGTCAAATTCATATAAGTCTTCTAATGGGCTAGTATGTTGACTATCGTAGTATACTTGGTTAATTAAAATTGTTTTAATTAGAATTGCGCGTTAACTGCTCATTTTACTCATTGGGAACCGAATATCTTTATTGTAAATTGCTTACTTAGCTACAAAGTAAATAAATGTTGAGTTTAGCAAAATTATTTATATCACAGAAACTGCCATGATTATAGTACTTAATTTATGGTTGAATTGTTAACACGTTGACAATTTAGGTAGAGTATAATATTATGTTGGAAAATGGAAACTGTATCTGTAATATAACAATTAGTATTTATTTTGTTCACACCCTACAGAAAATAATGCTGCATACATATTCATCAGTGATCCATAGGGAGATATTTATAATTATTAATCTAACTTAAAAGATTTCTGAAGGAGGGATTTCATCCAATTGGCCATTTTTCCAGTACTCAGGCACTTGAACTTGTGATAATTCCAGCGGCTTTTCATTCAATGCATTCAGTTGAAATAAATTGCTTGCCAGTTGGTAGAACCTTAAAACTTCTGGTAATGAACAACCATCAGAAGCAAACATTATGACGGCCACAAAAGGAATATTGTGAGTTCCACATGTTTCATATAAACATTTTGTAATTCCTCCTCCAGGAATGTAAGCCGCATCATCCCCAGACACACTCTGCAACTCTGTACCGTGAACAGCTGGGGCTGGGAATTGTCGGCTTTCTAGTATGTTGCAGTTACTCCTATTACCAAAGTAGATATTTATATGCATTTGTTATTTAACTTTATCATGAAAGGGGAAATTATAGATTTTTAAAGCTTTACCTAGTTAGCAATTCCTTTAGTTGATCAGGGACAACACTGGTAGCTAAATAACGAAACGGCGGTCCCGTAAGCTGACTGTCAATACGTTCTGATGCGGAAGTTGAGCTTAGACAAATAACTTGATTGAAATCTTGCTTTCCAATCCACTCCACGAGAAAGTTGACGAAATCAGATCTTTCTTTCTGTATCATCAAAGGGATATAATAAACTTACTACTATACTTTTGCTCATGACTCATATGTTAAATTGTCATTTGGGGACAGTATTCATTACTCATAGAAAAAACAGGTAACTTACGGCCAATACTGGGGAATGGAATTGTATTATCACCAGCTGAAGTTTGGGCTGATAGTAAACTGAAACACAAACTTATTATGAACTTCTAGGACTCAAAAGATATAGTACTTTATCACTTGCTGAGCTGTATATTTGTAATAATAGCAAAAGTGAATTTACTTTCACAAGGAGTAGTGAGATCTGTAGTTCCATCCAAAGTCACATCAGTTCCAATTACAGGTTCCAAAGCAGGATGAAAGATTCGTCCAATTTTTTGAGGTGATGGTTTGACATTTTCCAGAAGGATATCAACGGCCAATTGACCTACGTTTCCAACCGATACCGAAGGCTAATAAAATGTAAAAAGCTGTATAAATCACATCAAATTCTAAGAATCCGATACAAAATACCTATGGTGGACCTGCTGTTAAGTGTTCAAACCTCTTCAAACTCTTTTTGGAACATCTTGGAACCCATTCGGATTATGGAAACCTTTTGGAAACCTTTTCCCATTAACACCCTTTATTTATGCTCTTCAACGAATGGAGACATTTGGATCATCCATTGTGATTGAGTTCGAAGGAGTTTAAATGGGTTATGGGTTCTAATCCAAACTGAAACTTGCACACTGACTTAGCTGCAGTTCAGTCTCAGCCAAAGGATAAAGGAACCACTTCTATACTATCTATACTTTTATATTTATGACTTACCAGAACAAGGTTGTGCGATTTAAATGCACTTTCTTGAAAATCCTGGTTCCACTTGAACATTATGAAAGACAAAATTTCACCCGTACTCCGCGTACCTGTTTAAAAAAATCTAAGTTACCATTCCATGGAAGACTGGAAAATATTCAATACTATGTACAGTCAAAGTCCATAAAAAGTGAAAAGAAAGTGAGACGAATGAACAATGAATATTAAATATCTTTGAAACAACACAGTATACCTGTATATTGTAAAGGATGTCAATGTGTGTGATACGCCAAAAAACAGACGATTTCTGTCGCCGTCACCACTGCTTCGCTTTCGAAATGAAAAAGCTTCAATAATTTTGCGTACAAAATGAAAGGAACGCGTGACTCTGACTCGGCAATAAAATAAAACTTGGTAAATCTGCACAGATCCAGCCAAAATCATCCCTAATGACTTGCTATGCGAAAAGAAAACAGTGAACGCAAGTTTTAGTCCGAGAACGCTAATTTCTAAGCTGAAAACCGTTACGGTTACTTTTACAATACGAAAAAGGAATTTGGAGAGACATATTTTTTTAATTTAATCTACAATTTCCATACGCATTGTATGTGGATACATAATACATATACGTAAGGCTTTTATTCATTTGAGTTTATCAAATATTTCTTTTCAATTTACAAAATGGTAAGAAGCTAAAAATGGAGCATATTTATTATAGAATGGAATTCTCCGAATGTTATGCTGAGAGAAAGCTAATTTCCTTTACAGCACAGTAACACCATATTCAACTTTCACTAAAAGGAAAGTAACTTTCACTTTAAGGTACGTGTAAGTTCAAAGTTTCAGTCCTTCTGGGAAACCAGTTTGGTGGTTTTGTCAGAATGTTGTTCTTTTGTCTTTTTGAGTATGGGCAGTGTACAGTGTACATCTAGGACATTACAATTCAGTTGAAGATGGAATAATGCTAATAATAATAATAATAACCTTTTTCTGAATTATCAAATGTTTTAAACAATAATATCTATAAGATGAGCGTAAACTGCAACTAAATAAAGCCGAGGTGAACCAAATGTGTATAGGTAACTTTATTTAGAATTTTAATTGTTACATAATATTAGGGTTACCGTCATGTTAAATATGAAGAATAAGAAATTTAAAACGAAATACTCTTTCACATAGTCATCGAATATACACACACGAAGTTGACTGCACGATCGAATGTACAATTTATGCCAAAGGTTCCCCTTACGTAGTTTGCATTTCCAATTTTTCAAGAAAGAATCGGCAGAAGGAGCAATTTGGGAGATTGATCCAAAGAAAAACATAAAATTAATGAAACAACAGCAACTTAGGAGTGGAAATGTAGCATATGCCATTAAACTAACAGAATTGAATAAACGAAACGTGCAGTAAAAAGAAACGGTACTAAGAGTTGCTATAAAACAGGCGTATGGTCCATGTATGAAAAATCGAAAAGAATTATTCTGATGACCACACATTAATTGCAGTGATCTATAAACGAGTGTCAGCTTGCCAGGATATCGGTGGTACTTATCCAGAAATTCTTGCTTGCTAAATTACAAATGTGTCAATGTCAAACTAACATCATTTTTGGCGTTTATCTTATATCTGTTTATACTACATATTTATTACTTATCTTATTTTTGAGTTAAGATAATTTTCTATTAAGAAACCAGAAATAAAGATTATATTTGTTTCATTAGGTGTGTCATAATAAATCTTACCTTATATTATGAACAAAATGTAGTTGACATCTTACTGCAATGTGAAGCATGAATAAATAGAAATATGATGAACTGCTTAGCACGAAGATCATCCACAGTTCAACAAAGCTTGCAACGATAATAATAATATAATGGGCTGATTGGGCTGCCAAAGGATAGTTGTCTTTAAAGTAGGTTTCCAGTAAATAAAGAACTACACTACTGATATATCGTGAGCTGTAAGGATTATTGAGGAATAATAACAACATTATCGGTGAAATACAGTAGCTCGGTGGAAAGGACAAGAGAAGCAAAATTTTACTCCTGTCCTTTTCTGCATTATTTGAAGGTATACCGTAGTTTCCTAAAAATTAAAAGACAGTTTCAGTTAGTTTTACTTCAAACATTGAAATGATAAACTTGAACATAGATGAGTACTTTGCCAGTTTTTTTCGAATTTCAAAACTGTATTGAAGAATTGCAGAAGATCTTTCCTGGCAATCACATTTGGAATATGTGAAACTGCCACCCATACATGGGCTGCTACTAAGATAGCATGAATTCCCATATCCTTTAGAGGTGAATTCAGAAATTTGAAGCTGTAGATAAAACTAAAAACTTGAAAAACAGCGTAACAACTTTGAAAACCCATAGTTATTTTCCATAGTATTATTTTCCTATATGAATTTGTCTCAACCAACATCTCTGTTGCTGCATTCCAATCATAAGGAAGGGCTTTCCAAAATAAAAATAATTTGACCAAGTTGCCAAAAAGCTTGAATGTCAATTTTGACAGCATACTGCTTATGAAATGTAAAAAAATAATGCCTTTTTAGAAATAAGAACTGGAATATCAAAATGGAAAAAATGACAATAGGTATGACACTCGTCTTCAAGGGTAAGTATCCGACGTAATACTATCCTTGAGGACATGAGTGCTGAATGTCACAGTTGTTATTAAAGATAGTAATTAAAGATAGATTCCCAAGTTTTATTACAATAATACACATAATAAAATGTAAAATTGTATATACTGATAGACAGTTTTGCTTTAGATATTGTGAGGAAATGTGTAAGCGATTGAATAGAATCCAAAATACAATTATACTACCTAATGACATAATGAAACTTGAGAATTTGAGTTGTATGCTCACCTATCTAAAGGAACCTAATTTCAGCCATTATAACATAACATAACCGCAGTCATTCATTTAATTTAAACCTAAAGCCTACGGTGGTATATAGTTCAGTTCGTGCTTAGGTATGTAGTGGGTTAATAAACAAAGTTTGGCTGTGTTTTTGTTACACATATTTTATGAAGCCGCCTAAGGATTTATCGGCACTGATGAGATTATGATGGCTGCGTAAACAACATTAAGTGTAGAAAAAGACATTAATTTAAAATTGAACCCTTAGTTTATTGTCAGTATGAATGAATATTTATATTGCGAACGTAGATAATGTATATGCTGTGTTGGCGTGCAGGGTATATGTAAAGTGGCAGATATTCTATAAAGTTTGGATCCTAATAGGGTAGTCAAAACATTGACGATTTTGTGAATTTTTGAGCAATCACTAACTATTCTTTTTGCCATCTTACCCTGAGAACAATCATTAACGATTCTGTTAGCTAAAGTACACTTGTACAATATAACCATTATAGTCAATTAAGATGGTTCTGAATTTTTCTCATAATCAATAAAATACCAATTCTATAGCAGTTAAATTCACCGAATGTGAAGATTATTTATCGAATATCCAATGTGTTAATTAATTTCAATTCATTTTGTACTGTGGCTGATGTGATTACAAAATTAGATGCGCGACATGTACCTACTATAGTGTACTAGCTTGTCTATACCGAAAAATTATGATTTTTGCAGACGAATTCATTCATTTTCAAAATTAATTAGAAAAGTTGATTGTGGTATCAGCGTGCGAGCAATATGTGGCAGCCTTTCCATGTTAGAAAAGATTTAGGTAGTACTACTGCATTATGGTTTAAAAGGGGAAAATAAAAGAATTTATTTGTACTGTTATGGTATGGGGTATGGTATAAGTTGTTCTTTGTTAATTTTATCCGAATATGAATAGTATTATATTATATCAAGTACTTCTGCAGGTATGAAATAATTATTCACTCAATAACATACGCTTTTGATGGACATTTACGGAAGTTCTCCTATGTATTGCAAGTAGTTAAGACCAGCCAAAGCACTTTGGAATCCTCCATTATAATCCGTTGCCACTTCATTCTTAATGTAGTCATCGCGGCGGTCCTCGTACAAATCAGATTGATCTGGCCCACCAACCAATGCACCGGTTAGAGTTTGTGGATTAGCATTTGGACTGTTGTAGGCTTCCCAGTCGCAAACCTGTGGCCTGTCTGGGCATGAACTGCACAATTTGAAAAATAAAATATTAAAATATAAACAAATTATTGAGCTTTAAATTCTGGAATATTAATTACATTAATCAAATGTATGTACCTAGATCTATGATGCGGTCTTTGCGGAGGATTATTTCCATAGCCAACGACAAAACTTCTTCCAGTGTCCCCTAACATATATCCGATCTGTGACTTCGCAAATATACGGTACTCTTGTTTGTTGATATCGAGGTCTGCAGCTTGAAGACAGATGAAAGCAACGTTACTCGCGTGTCTAAGTGCGCCCCATTGAGAAATAAAAGCCAAGCCTTTGGGAGACCGAGGAATATCATGCACGACAAAATCACAAAATGACCTAGCAGCATCAACGTATACTTGGTTTCCTGTAATTTTGGCCAATAAAACCTGGAAAGGGGAAAGTCACAAATATTTTAACTTGTAATTTGAATTTGTTACATTAGCATTTCATTTAGTACTTATGGGCATGCCTATTCCTTGTTAATAGCCATTATCATCTTATGAAGAAACTGTCTCAATGCATTTCATCAATTTTATTAAATATATAATAAGATTGATTTTAAAGACATATTATCTGTACATACAAATGATATACTGTACCTGAAGACCAGCTTTTTTATCATCCCACCCAAATTCTTGGGGACGAACTGCCAAGCCAAATTCATTGAAATGTGCCTCAACATCACTTAAGTATTGTGGCTCATTCGTTGCTCTGTATAGCCATGCAGCACTCCATCCCAATTCATCCCCAAAACCCGACCAGGAGCTGAAATAATAAAAATGTTTTTGAAATATCTAATATGCATCTATGGACATAAATACGATTGATATAACTTGCAATATTTCAGTTTGGTATTATATTGCTACAAGGTAATATTTGAAAAGAGATATATTTATCGTTAAATATGCTTTGTCAGATATATGCTTTATGGAACAGATACTAGTAGACCATGGACCATGACCGAAATATAATTGTTAACAGTATTAGTATATAGATAAGGCTATAGTTCTCATAATTTGTCAAGTCAAGTGGTATTCTCATATTGCCTCGTGTGCATATAGTGTGTCGGGGTCCGGAGTCGGTGTAGCAGTATTTTTTTATGTTAATCTACAATACAGTTAGTTGCTATACGTAAATAACTGTCTGACATTATACTATCAGTTTGGCATTCGTATTTTCCTATAATGTGAGCATAAAAATATTATATAAGTTTACGTACTTGTAAAATGATTGAGCATTTGGGATAGAGTCACTGTACTTTCCTCTGTACTGGTTAGCAAAACTGTAAAGTTCCCTAGCATGTCTTAAGAGCTCTGCTGCATATGCGGGGTCAACATCTTTGAAAATAAGGTAGCCAACGGCAAAAGAAGCAGAAGTTTCTCCAGCGAGATCTGAGCCAGGAGCTGATGTCGTGATTTTAAATGCAGGTCGAGATCGTCCTTCTGGCCAATCTTCAGGGCGTCCCCAAAAAGCATGATCTTCGTGTCCATCGCCAACTTGGCCGTAAAATTCATTAGGGGAAGGATGACACTTAATGAAGTAATCTAGTGACCATCTCATGGCCTTAAGAGCGTTATCATACTCAGTGGCAAACACATAGCCTTCTTTGTAATCTAAAAGACCCCAGCCTATAATAGTTGTGAAGGCAGCGAAAGGGAAGCCAAACTTGACGTGATCACCTGTAATATAAAAATTGCGTGGATACTATAAAACAATCTTTTCCATCGTCTCAAAAAGGTTACCTCGAAGGCAGCAGAAACCGAAGGTATTCCATATTTATTGCCATTTACCTGCTGTAAATCAAAGAAAAGAAAATAATCAAAATACTGATCTTGCACTACAGAAACTATTTACAGCTACATTGTTGTACCAAAAAGCATTCATGCTAACCAAAATTGAAGATAAATTGGATCAATAGGATAGCCGAAACTCACCATCGAAATATCCACCAGTTAGATCTAATCCTCCATCTCCGCGATCGCTTAAAAATGAATCCTGACGCCATGGCACTCTATTGTCTGGAGGCAACGGTCCTGTACGCTGAGCCTCGTAGAAAAGTAAAGATAGCCCAATGACTTCACCATAGTCGTACCCTTGACCAGGAGGACGTGTGGTTGTTGAAGGACGAATTGTGGTTGTTGTTGGTCCAGTGCCTACAGTCGTGGATGTGATAGGAACACCCGTTGGAGTGACTCCTGTCATACAGTTAAAATATTGAGAATTAGGGAAACGAAAAATTAAAAAAGGTATTTATTTATACATCCGTGCACTTACAAGGTCATACCTGCATGATGCTATAGATTAAGCGATAAAAATTTTGATCCTAGAAATTTGTATAACTAGATATTTGCAAACTAAACCATAACTATGCAATATTGAGAAAGAATTAATCCACCTACCTATATCAATTGGGCGTCCATTAATGAAGGCCGAGATAAGAATTGGAGGGGATGTGTTTTCCGGGTAGCGAACGATGAAATCCAGATCAAAAATGCTGCCAACTGGAAGATCTGCATCCCAAGGCTCATTCACCATTGTAAAGATACGATTTTCTTGATTTTGGGTAATATGAGCTTTGAAGACCTAAGATTAATAAATTGTGATACTAGACCTTCAAACTTTTGTAGACAGGTAAATCAAAGACGAAAGGGATTAGTGTAAAATAATTTGAAAGTAGCTTAGTTAATGAAAGAACTATTATAGCGGGCACCTTACCTCAAGGGTGCCAATAGGTTTATCGAATTCTATCAAGACATTCCAGCCGTGAATCTCCTCCACGATCTCAATATACAAAACCCCCTGCCACCCTCCGTTCCATTCATTAATAATTTCAAATCTGGCTGCGACCAAACTGAGGAAAAGCAAAGCTAATGAAACACGAAAAAGAGACCTCATTTTTCTAGTTTCACTGAGAACAAATAAATGATTCAAATAAAAGTAGAAAACAAAACGAGACAACAAAGCTTATATAGCTTCTTTAACTAACATGCTATCGGAGGATATCATTTTATCATCTTTTTTTGTTGATTAACAAGTACATAATCCATGCAACATGTCAACTTAGTTGTTGTAACTGTCACTTTCCTGTGCATATGCATAATTGAACACTTATGTTATGTAACCTCCCGTCTCTCATATGAATGTCATAATTTTTTAATATTATAAATATGCTAATCCTGTACCTTTCCGTAATTACAGTATTTTATTTAGTGTGTGAACTCATCCCTCCTTAAAATCCGTCCAAGCATTACGATTGACGATTACGATTAATATGTAATCCTATAGTCAATATCAAATATGCAATATTAGGTTAATGTAAATCCTCTAAGTATATGCGTATATTTTCCATCATGAAATAATGTACACCAGCTAAAATCAAGCAATTCTATTACATACTTATTCACTTGCAGACAAACAGACAACTACAGGTACAATCAAAATTAGTGGTAACACAAATAGGATGGCATTGTGTTCTTTATGTAACTACCATGCTAAGCTACCATGTAGGTATATGTGTAGAAGCCAGAAGTTTACAAGGTTTGAAAACAAGTGTTAAAGAATAGGATTAAATAAATTATTGATTATCCTTGATGAGAATTTATATTCTTATCTAAACTCTCTGCTTACATAAATAGATATTGTTGTAATCCATACTATTAATATCGCCAAAAGTGCTTTTTATTAATTTAGAAGCATAATATGTACATACTAAATTATGTGTCTGCATAAAACT
>JABASH010005511.1:0-11993 GCA_019776445.1 Tomocerus maximus | reverse complement strand
TTAGTTCCGGTCCGATTACAAATGAGGAAATAATATTGAGCAGGAGATCAATAGTGTGGTAGTGGTACTGGTAACAACAAACAAAAAATGCACCGAAGAGGCTTTCGTGTTTAGTTAAGGTGTGAAGCATAAAATCGGCGCTTGCTCAATTGCTACTCAACTCAGAAAGGTAGGCATCAAGCACAGCAAGCAGTTTGCTCTATATACGCGCTTGCGCATTGCATTCAGCCATGCCCTACCTACCTACCTACCGACATACAAACATAGGTATATTTATTGCTCTATCTCATTTCAGGAATTATTTTATTTAGTAGGATAATGTACTAATAATGTAGTATTTGGGTAGTATTATTAACTCTAAGGTTCGTTGACATGGAAACTAACTTTAATTAGGTCTTCTATACCTATCTGTGAGAAAAGAGTTTCTGTGTCCCACAATATAATATGCAGTTTTACTTCAAAATACGCCAAGTTCGTTCTCTCCCATCATTTGGTGTTTCTTGTGAAGTATTTGGATGTGCCTAGTTTTTTTCAATGTTATTGATGAACGCGGGGTGTCGGATGGGAAGGCATTGGGTGTCGGGTGGGACGGCGTCGGAAGTTCGGGGTGTCGGGTGGGGTGCTACCGGATGTCGGGTGGGATGATCTTATACTCTCCTGCTATTAATTCAAAGAAAGTTTATTATTGTCTTTTTGAGTATTCAGCTTAGTCCACCAATACAACGCAACGCAACGTCACAAAAAATTGCCCCTATACGGCTACAAGTAAGTTGATCCAACACTGAACCATTAAAAAATAGTTGTCAGTTTAAGAAATAGCCCAATTACAATAAATTATCATTCGATCCAAAAAATCAACTCGTATCGTATCGTAGTTGGTTGGTAGTAGTTGGTGTAGTTGCAGTTTGATTGTTCTCAGCTGTTTAATATTTTTAATGAGTATTATGATACAATGACATCGTAGTAAATTCGGCATTGTTTTGTCTGCTTGTGACGTGGCGGTTGGCTGCGGGATTCGTCATTTCGTCGTTAATTTTGAATGTTTGGTAGTTGTATTGGAATATAATAATTTATAGTTTATGTAAACGTAACACAGTCCTAGTCCGCCTGAAAAACGGATTCCTTTCTTCTATGATTCCTAATCCTAATTCTATTCTAAATTCTATTAACAATAACATGTAATTTAGTAATAAATGATTCCGATATTGAGAAGGACTTTTTTGATTTGTGTCCCTTTTTTGTCATTTTGTATGGGAGCGAGTTTTCTTTATCGAACATAGGATAAGAATGGTGAACTTGATCAAAGTTTAGAAAACAAAACACAAGGCAAAAACTCTGATTTGGCTGATCATTAAAATGAGTTTTATATTTGTTACGCTAAAAGTTTGTATTTTATTTTTAGGAACAGGCTGTAAAAATAAGCGTTGCAGATCTGAAATCTTATCGGAAGCTGATAAACGTTAAATTACGAAGAGTGTAAATCAAAATTTTGTACTTGCTTGAACGTTTCTATATTGGATTTGGCCTTTTGGTCAGTCTCGTATATAAGTTCCATCGCCCTGCCCTGAACTCGACTCTTCTTCCTGTCACTCACGAATATTGTATGTGTATTGTGTATCCATATATCATTGTCATTATTTTCCACAATATTATAATATACGTTACGTCATTGGCAATTAATTGGTAATAAAACTATTTTCTTTGATGACTAACTTTAGGTTTATTATTTTTAATTTTCTACAGATTTATAACTTTCTCAATTTTACACGTAGGAAAGAATTAAAGTACTGCTAAAAATCATCATGGCACGTAAGTATAAATAAAGGTTGGAGTGTAGATTGTAGATGGCTACCAAAAACAAGTATTTTTAGTGGCTACATTTTTAGGACTTTAAAAACTTTTTTGGTGGCTACATTTTTTTGGATTTTAAAAATTAATACCGAAAACCAAAAAATGCAGCCACCAAAAAAATATTTGTCTTTTATAGCCACCAGCCACGCCTCAATATCTACACTCCAACCAAAAATTCAATTATTAGTTAAGGTACTGATATCAATCATGTCATTTGTTTGCCTGAAATATGTTAAAGCATTGTGATGACTTTTGAAAACAGAACTGTATATTATGGACAATTTTAAACCAGTAGACTTTATGTGATAACCTGCTGGATAACTGTATTATTTAATTATTTTAGGTGGAAACCAAAGAGACCTTGCTCGTCAGAAAAATCAACAAAAGCAACAGGAGTTGAATAAAAAGAAGGGTTCTGGTGACAAAACTGGCAACCAAGGTATGACTTTGGAGCAGAGAAAACAGAGGTAAAGGACTTCCGTTGATTTTCTATTTTTATTCACTCAAAAGCACTCAGGAAGTAATTTGTAATGTCATACCATGATATCATGAAATCGAAATGGCCCCCTTATTTATACCCGAGCGAATGTACCATGGCTATGACATGAATGACCATGGTATTTATTTTGACCACATTGTAAAATATAAATAAATAATGGAAATGGATATTATTATATTTTAGGGATGCAGACGCTTTAAGAGAAAAGCAAGCTCAAAAAGCCGCACAAGCTGCTGAACAATCGAACAGCAAGTAAATCTTTTTCCCGATAATAACGAATGAAATAATCAAAAACGTCGGATTAATTTAATTCTCTGCAATCTTTCATTTAATATTACTACTTTAAGAAATTAGACGTACTGTACCTATCATATTATAATGTACACTCGAATCAAATTGGATATTTTAAGGCCAAGTATCTGGTTTTAAAATTGTAAGACTGTATAAATTGTTTCATATTATTAATTGTGTAGATTAACGTCTGCTAAAAATAGCGGATTTGATATTTCTTTTCAAAGGGAGTGGGTACAAATTTCTCTTGAAGCTTATGGTCTAAATAAACTTTTGTGATTATAATCTAATTTCTGTTTTAGATTATGATTTGTGTTACATATACATATACTGTAGCAACTGTTATAGTTTATAATTTTTGCATATACACTGCCTGTACTGCACTTTGTCGGGTCAATGATATGAAATTAAGAAAACATGTTTTAATTGCAAAGTATCTAATAATATTATATGTACCTATATAAACATATAGGGAAATTCATTTGCTTTGGTCTCGAGGTAGTCAGCAACGGCATATTAAGTTATTATAAGAAGTTTTAAGAGGAAACATTTCTGGTACAAAAGTACTAAAAACGGCCGTAATAATTTTATTATATTGTTTGAAAATCTTCAATAAACACTGTAGCGACGTTTCCAATCCTTTTATCTTGACTCCGTGCCAAAACTATCATTTGGGAAAGTACTTCATGTACACCGCTGGTATTAGGTTGAATAAGAGACATCAGCGCCGTAATCGCCGAGACCACAGATTCGGCATTTTTGGAATTGAGATGTTTCGAAATTGTAGAGATACCGTTCTTTTGTATAATTGCTCGACCTGGTTCAATAAGTAAACGTATTGATATTTAGTTATAAGGTGCATGTATAGTCGCATACTTAGTACATACAGTCAGTCAGTCTCTTGCATACATAACTTAACAAGGTGAAAGTGATATGGCTTTCACCATGTGAAAAGTGAAAAACGATAAGGGTTAATAAAAAAGGTTGCATACTCATAGTTTCACTGGATGACAAGTTGCATAGTCCTGCTAAAGAAAACTCGCTGAGCTTGATGTCATTAGTTCTTTCCAATTCCAACAAGAATATTCCAATTACATCAAGTTGAAGAAAAGTTTTATAGTTATAAGGATCATAAGAAAAATTGGCTAAATTGGCCAATATTTGCTTCTTCACCTCTTTAGATCTAGTTGAATGAAACTCGTCAATTATTTGGGATAAGTAGCGCTGCCGTTCCAGCCGATGTTCGTCGCTTCCTTTGATCACCTTTCCTGATAGCCCTTGGTTTGGTTGCCTTTTACTTGACATGGACATTACTATCCTGGTAAATCGATAAAATCAGGATTATATTCTTCTCACTTCTTCAAGTTCCAGATGTTCGTTTTAGTAGAGGCAAACAGCGATTGAACAGCTCACGAGGCGAGACTGAGGACTGAGACTACTAATTTAAAATTATACTTTAGAGGGAAACTCATAAAGGTTCTAATATTATTTCGCTCTTCCAGTTCCACCTCCTCACCTACCTCAGTTACCTCACAATCACAACTCACATACATTCACATTTCACATAGGTAACCTAATCTTGAATCTGAATTTTCAAATTTCACTTTGCAAATCTCAATGTGATAATAATAATGATCCATGCAATTAATTCATGATTCACAATTGATACGTCAAAAATCCCTCCATTTCCGGGGGGGATAGCAAGGCATTAGAATATTTCAGCTTCTTCATGCAGCCCGGAGAAAGCTTCTGAGATATTGTGGTACTGATACTGTAACGTGGCCACTCGGGCTAGGGTAGCGGGTGGATGTCCTGGACAGGCAGACATCATAAGGATTTTTATAAATACAATACATTACATTTGCTAAATTGAGATTGAGACTCACTTATACATTGGCGTTGTTTGCTTGAGATATAATATTATACCAATTTTGATGTCTCTATAAATGATCCGTATAGTATTATCTGTACCTTCTGGATTGCAGCTGTGTTTTATCTGGATTTGAACCGAAAATTCTGTTGATATGATGGTTTTAAATTATCCTTTCAACATTTTCAGTCCTAAGTCGTACGTAAAACACTATTATAATATATGTCTGCAATGTGTGTACTGATAAATTGTGCAACAAAATGACGTTTGACTGGATGCTTCGGTGCTTTCACGTTATTACGTGGGAACATCGGATCATATGGGATGAGAAGATATTTGTGCCGTGCTTGTTACTGTTTGCTTGCACTTTTGTCGCTACATTATTTCCGGCTGATAGTGTAATAATTTATGTTTACTGGTAGCACTTTACTTGCCAGTAACCTGTGTTAAAAATAGATTGAGTTGCCAACAGATGCCAAAGAACAACGAATCTTATTTAGAAATCTCTGTCTGTTCTCTCTGCCCAATTAGTATAAATATTTACATCTTTCCTACATTCAACTACATTTTAGGTACTTAATACGTAGTCTGTATGGTTGATTCATACGCACGGCCCGGCCATATGAGATGTGTGGGATTAGAATTAGAAAGCATCGCCTTTACTAGTTACTTACAAGTTTTACATGTAATGTAATAAGTGTAATAAGTCTTTAATGTAAGGAAACGAACAACTACGTACCCCTTTTCATGTGGGCACAGCCATTCAGCTGCCCCTGAATAAAATATAATTTCCGTCATAATTTTGGCGAAAAATCCCATTTGCCTGAAGTGTCAGTAAGCTAACAATATCCACATCTTCACATTCACATCGCGCATCGCAGCATGTTATATTATGCATAGTAAAAATAGTAAAACTATCTGTCCTAAATAATCGCAATAACATTTTCACTTACAGACAGAGATAGATTGTACTTTACAAGAAAAATAGCTATGAAAGGCTGAAAGGACTGTGATATCATGTTCAGCTTATTTTACATCTTAACAATGGCAAGTAAGCGTGCAAAATTGAGCAGGGATCAAGAAATCGAAGATACTGTACCCAATAAAAAAGACAAGGTTGACGTTGACACATTAGGAACACTAGGAAATTCATTATACTTCCGTCCAGTGCAACACCCTTTGCTGAATCCCTTGGTAAGTTTGTGAATACAGATAATTTTGATATTAAGATGCAATGCAGAAACAGATACATACAGGCTACAGACAAATAATATTTTCTTTTAAGTTATATAGTGAAAAATGATAATATTTTCTGTATTAGATTTTAGATAACTTATTTCAATACTGTGGGACAAAAACTATTGGAACTTGTCGGCAAGTTTGCAAAATTTGGAAGGTAGTGGCGAATAAAATGCTGAGAAAGCGAAAAGTGCAGACTGAATTTTATACAACCAAAGATTTTGAAAAATTTTGTTGTACACTAAAAACAGCTTCAGTCATTCATCAGTATCCTTTTATAAACTATAAGTTCCACTGGGAAATCTTCAAAACGATAAATAATCCAACACTTTTACAGTGTTTCAACACTTGCAAAGATGTTTTAGAAGATTTGTACTTGCCATTGGACTATGAATACCAAGATATTGAAGATAAATTGACTGTGATTCCAGCAATAACTTTGCCATTAATGGTTAAACTTAACTCCTTTACCTTGGATATGCAACATGCAGTTCCAGAATTGCTTGAAACTTATGTTTCTCAATCTCAAGCAGGAACGAGCCTGAATTCAACATGGTGCCAAAAATACTTAACCCCACTCTTTGTTTCAATGCCAAATATAAGTAGCTTTACACTAATAAATCGCATATCAGGGCAGGTACAAGACATTTTACCACACACGAGATGCGTATCAGAGTTTATCTGTCAACTTATTCGACTAAAACAATTGACTCATTTAAAACTAGTTGCTTTAATTTCTGACGAAAATCTTATTTTAATGAAACAATTGCGATTGAAGTCTCTAAGCCTTAATTTCTACAATTCCCAAATATCGTCCGAAGTATTGAAGGAGTTTTTGAGCAGCCAAATGCATACATTAGAATACCTTGAGATAGAAGAATCGGAAGAATTCAAAAGAAGCTTTGTAACAAAATTTCCATGTATGGAAATCTTGAACACCCTTAAAATCACTGTCGCACAAACTGAAGATAATTCTTTTTCGTTGACATCTTTTGTTAAAATATTCCCCAAACTAAAGACATTTATCTATAACAGGTTAAGTAATGACTGTTTAAGCACCTGGTTTGACAAACCGTGTGATACTTTAAGAGAATCCAGAATTTATTTTAATACCCTTCCTTCACCTTGGGTAATATACAACATGACACAAAACTTTTCTGCATTGGTGAAGCTGGAAATATTTTGCGGAAGATTCTGTCAACATATATTTCAATATATGCGCACATTAGAAGAACTGACGCTTCTTGGATGTCATTTGTCTAACGAAAATTTAGAGTTTTTATTGACAGGAATGAGATATACCGAAGATTCAAAAGTACTGGAAATCCCATTTGAGCAGCGAATTAGACCGTCAGTAGGGCTTTTACATAGTAAGTCATGGTCTAAACGACTTCTTTATAGTAATAGTAGTAGTATGGGTTGTGGATGATTACATGATTATAGATACGAGAAAAGAAAAAATTATAAGTCCATTATATACATATAGTTTGTAATAATGTTTGACATAGAGTTGAGGAATTTGACTCTAGTGGGTCAAACTGTATCCAACTTGGATGGTTGTGAGAAACAGCGTCTGGACTTGTCTGATTTCACAGCGTACAATGCATTTCTTAAAATGGAAAGCTTAAAAGTTCTTCAGATCGGTCCTTGCAGGGTAAGTTTAATATATTGTGCATACTTCATTAATTACTTTGTTTGGTATACTGGATTTGAAGCTCAGAATTGTATATTATTTTCTAATGTCTTTTAGAGTTGGTAGTAACACTTATTTTACTGCTTACAGATAACGGAGCAGTGCTACAAAGATATGATTCGAAAATTTTTCGTAATACCGTTAAGTAAAGATTTCTTCGGTGCAAATTACTGCAACCCACGCATGAAACTTTAAAATGTAGTGCTAACCATGCAGTTACGAGGCTACGCATCCACTAATTCAATTTAATGTCATACCGTGTGAAATCAAATACAAATATTTAAAGAAAATACATACTTTATTAACCCCCGTGCTCGTAATATATACTTTTACTTCAATAAAAAGATAAAAACATCCACCGAAATATACGAAACGTGGATTCTGTTGTTCTGAAATTTTTCTCAAATAAATCCTAACGTTTGTTAGGTAGAATAGAAACAGGTAGAAAAGTAAATAGCTATAAAAAATTTATTACTACTCAAGAGAAAGTTTACTTTTCCTTTTTAAGCACGCCACATACTTTTCAGAAAAATTTTATGAGATTGAAAAATAGGTTGGGATAGTTGGGAATCCCAACTTGGGATTGTTCGAAGGATTATTTAGGAACAACGTGTATGTAGTATTGCATACCGAGGAGTACAGTAGAGGATCACAATCTATGTTAATTTTCATTTACATATTTGCTGACAATAATTAAAAGAACAGTTCTTAGAACAGCAGCAATATGTAGTAAGAGAAAGTTGACTTTCTCCTGTCTATAAACTTGCCAATGAACGGAATGAATGAACATAATTTTAAGAGTCGGTCAATATTTAGGCACTAAGCTTTAAAAAATATTTATTATGCAACCAATTCAAGTGTCACTTCGCCAAATACAACACTACGACTTACTTCTTTAAAGCCTAAAGCATCAAATAATTTTATACTCGGTGAATTGTCATCTTTGATTTTTGCAATGTATTTCTTTAGATGCAGATTTTCAATTCCTATTAAAGAAATCAATAAAATCGCTGATTTATATTAAGTTGCAACTAGCTCAAGGATATAAAGCTATGCATACGGGTATATACTTCAAGGCGCTTTCACTGCTCATGCTTTCACTTTTCATGGAATTAACAATGGACACATACCAAATTGAATCATTAACTGAAGAGCCTCTTTAGCACATCCCTTTCTCCGGGAAGATTTTTCTGCGACCATGATTTCAATTTCAGCTTCATTCAGGTCTTTATGGTTAAAAAACAAATTTGTATCTCCTATCATGGAGTTAATTTCTTCGCCGTTTTTCTCATACAGTTGTTTGTTCAATATAATAAAAGTGCACTCTGTAAAACAGTATTTAGAATCAATGCAGAAAATCAAGGGAATACAAACAATATACAAAAATTCTCAATGTTAAAGGGACTAATAGACATTCTAACTTTTTTTACACTACCTACTAATTATAATAATATAGAAAATATTTGTAATAACAAGTTATAATCATACTGTCACAATCTGCTTCCCATGTTTTTTGCATGGCATATTCCTCTTCCAAGGATAGCCTCTCTGATCCAGTCAATCTTAAAATTTCTTCGTCGCCCATCCAATCATGATACTTTACGACATGTTCTTGTCTGTAAGGGACCAAAATCACTGTTTTTCCAATAATTTTGAAAGAATGGTCATGCTTCATGTTGTTAGCGATAAAGTAAATTAATTTTGCCTAGTGTCATCATTGAGTGCATGCTGATTCTACTGATTCATATTTAGTGCACCGTTGTTCACTGGTCCCGTCCAGTCCAGCCAGATTCCAGTTCCAGAGCCAGATTCCAAAAAGTATAAAATTCCCTCTATAAATCAACTTACGAATAAGAAACTTTTTCTACACTTTGCAACTAAGATCACGTTTTCATACTACAATATTTAGGCGGAAAATTACAAGTTATGTCAGCTTTGGTTTGGAATTTGGAATTGTTGAAATAAAAAAATACTACGAGGTTTTGCTACCAAAAAAATATTTTCAGGACTAATATTATGATCTAAATTATATAACGTTAAAGAAGCTAAAAAATACGACGGATTATAGGTAATAAAATATTACTTAAGAAAATAATTTTTGTAAGTTATAAGTCAAAGCCATCGATCGCCCGCCGGAATCGGAGGAATCAAATATTCAATATTATTTGAATGGTCATAATCATTTTATTTTTATGTTTTTAATTTAGGTAAAGGTCTTCCTTACTCTGATATGGTCAAAAAGGTACCCCCTGAAGGTGACTAGTCTTTGAATTTGTTCTTGTGGGCTGAAATATTACAGTGTCTGGAGCAGTTTTACTTTAAAAGGGTAGAAAAGTAAAATCAGCTTAAAAATGGGCCGAAGATCTGTTAATACCACCAAAAGTGGTAAGTTTATGAATCCGACTGACCAGGCACGAAAAGAGGCAAGAAAAAAAGAACTGAAGAAGAACAAAAAACAGAGACTATTGGTTCGTACCGCTGTTTTGAAGAATAAAGATCCGGGAGCAATTATTCAAGAGCTGGATAAATTGGACGAAATAGAGTACAACCCCTTAGAACCCCCAGCTTTGGCAGAAAAAGTGCTTAAAGATAAAAGAAAAAAACTAAAGGAGACACTGGATAGAGTCATGAAGATGTATGTAAGTGACAATTTTAGATACGTTATTAAAATATGTTTATTAACTTACTTTGCGTATTATGAATTTAAATTAGTGCATTGTATTCCAATTAAAAATATCTCTAACTTTTTTGTTACTTAAAGCAAAAAGAGGACTCCGTCTATTGGAATGAACTGAAACACATTGAAGCAGATTATGAACGCCGCAGATTTCACAGAATACAATATTTTGAAGCCGTTAAACAGGCAGAGACCATTGCCGTGGAAGATATTCCTTTACCTGAAATGGGACCCCCTAGTGCCACTGCTATTGGATCGTCAGTTGCTGATATCCCCCTTCCTGGTGAGGAAGTGGAACCTCAAATCCATGGAATTTTGAAGAAGAACAATTCTTCTGTTGCAATTCCACCTCCAGTGCAAACTTTTCAAGGCAAAGAACCTCCAGGTGTACCTGTAGGAATTCCGCCCGAGTTAAGTGACATGGATGATGCGTCCGACGAAGAAGCTGAAGATTCTGTATCTCAAATGAAGTCTTCAGCAGAAAAAATCAAATCGGTTCGATTTGCTGGCTCAGAAGAAGGAAAAGATAATGAAGAAGATGCATTGAGCGAAATGGATAGGTTTATGAAAGAGGTGATTTATCGCTTTCGCTAGTCCTATATATATATATAGTTAATTATGTTTCATTAAACTGTTGTTAACAAACCCAATTGCTTTCTCTTATTGCTTACTTGGTTTTGTTAAAAGTAGAATATAAGACTGAATTAATTGACATTTATGGAATTATCTTTCTAGGTGGAAGAGGAATTTAAATCAATGTCTGAAGAAGATTTGAAGCCTCCTGGAACAGAATCCGTTGCGAAACCAAATTCAGGATCTGGGGATGTACCGTTACAAAATTCTGCCATCACATCTACTAAATCATTATACCCATCTGAAGTTTCACTTCATGACGGTGTAGGATCGAAACCTGACACGGCCGCCAGTGCAGCTGCTGCTTTAGCAGCAGCGACAAGACCTGCAATTGTTCAGTCACAGTTTTACGGTTCTTCTGGGATGCCACATCATATGAATATGGCTGGTAGAATGAGATTTCCTCCTCCTCCTCCAATGGCTATGATGAGAACTCCAGGACCCCCAGGTCCGTTCAATTTAGGTGGCAGGCATTTTGGACCGAATATGGCACCAAGATTTAGACCCACCAACCGTAATTCAGTTTTCTCTGGAGCACCTCATATAATAAAGTCGGATTCAAAAATTGTCTCCGATTCTATGATTCAAGCCAAACCTCAGATCAGGTGGGATTATTAAGTTTTGGCTATTAATTTATTTAACTCCTATTGACAAGTAAAAAAAAATAGAATAGCTGCCACTTAAACGGACTGTCTATTTTTCTTTTCAGGAGTTTGAGTGCTGATGTAACAAGATTTGTACCTACGGCTGTGAAAACTAAAAAGGATGATGGAGACAAGCCTAAACGACCTGGTAATTAAAGATATGTTCATTGTTTGTCCTGATAAATTTTAATGATGATATTGGATAGTCTAATCTAAATACGTTTTTGGTTTTGTTTTAACTCAGAATACCAAATTGGACATTCACATCCAGCATATAGAAATCCAAATCCTCCTAAGCCACAACAAAATAAAGATGACGCTTATGCGGAATTTATGAAGGAAATGCAAGGATTGATTTAATATTTAAATGTACGTTTAACTCTTAGACACTTTTCAAGTGTTTGCATGTTACAGTACACAGATTAATACGAATTGTTTGTAAAATTACACCGTAATTCCTATCCTACCACACATGACCGTAAGTATCATTTATATGCATAGCATACTTACATTTATGTGTATGAATTTAAGAGACCAAGATGAAAAATATGGCTGGGCATCATATTCCATCATAACATATGTTAATGGAAGGGGGT
>JABASH010005510.1:0-11993 GCA_019776445.1 Tomocerus maximus | reverse complement strand
AAATTTGAATGTTTTTGTACTCAACTCAATGTAAATTGATCGAGTTCATAGCAAGTTCCGCTAGATGCTTGGTGGGGGTACCGACGTACCTTAATGCTAGCAAAGAGCAAAATTTACTTTTTGACGTTACACGTAAGATAAGTTGGTGTTGAATTTTTATTACTAACTTACTAGCAAGACGTTAGCAGCTACTAAAACGCAGTATAAAGTTAGTTTTAAATGTTCAGCAAAAAAGGTCTTACTAGTATGCTATGTAGTATATAAGGAGTGTTAGTCCTTCGTTGTTGTTGTCTGCTAGACTGCTAACTTGCTAAGCTATTGTTACATTGCTCATATGGAAAATAATACATGTAGAATAGAAAAGTGAGTTATTTAACTGTACATGCACTATGTATTCCATAGATGTTTGCTTTTGTGCACTAAAACGTAAAAAGAAGTAAATAATGCAGATACAATGAACACATAAATACATACATACAAATATACGGATACATTCATTCGCATATCGCTTAGTCCTGCTGTTAAAGATTTACTTTGTGTGAAATTCAGCAGTAGGTATAATAATACCACTCTCTCTGGTTGGTTTACTCTTTGCATGCCACATGCTTTTCGTCTATCTATCCATTAACAAAATTTTACGTGCCTAACTACATTTTATTATGAGTTGCAGTCAGAAAACAGCTCAGCATACTACTGCAATTGTTTGTATATGCTTAGCCCCCAGTGAATGTACCTATTGCAGTATGAATACCCATATAGCTAGCTTAGACTAGTAATCATAAAAACTGAGCTTAGCTGTCTATCTTTCATTAGAGGTGAGTGAATGAATTTAACTGATGTGATCTGAGTATTGCATAGTCCTATGTGTTATTTTGTTACAATGCTAGAATAGAACAGAGCTGACTAGTACATAGGTAACACTCAAACAGTGTTGAGCCATTTCTTTGGTCTTTCTGTCATTCTGTTCTTGTTTGCGTGGTGGTTACGATTTTACTTATCAGTCCAAAAACACTTCCCTAGGAAGGTATTTTTGTTCTGCAGGCTGGCTGTGACTTTCTCTATTTGTCATAGTCATAATTCTGTCTGATAATAATATTCCATCCATGTAACCAAATACAGTAGGCGGATGAATCATTATCAATAAAAGTATAAAGGTAGACAGCCTTCCTTATTTACCAGCATATTTACTTACATCAAATAGACATAACTGATATTATTGCAATTACATTAAATAACAAAATATCATAGAGGTAGGTAATAATCGCTGTTTCTCCACACAGATACAGTTAAAACGATTCGTATAGTATTATTACAATACGATACAACTATATGGTTTTCTTGTTGAAGAATTTCGTGCTAAAGAGTAATTAACTAAATACATACATATACGTGCAGATAGATTGTACTTTACAGCTAAACTGCTATTAACGCATTATTATCAGTGTTCCTATACTATATTCTCCATGTACTCAATATATAATGCTTCAATTCTCTAATTTTGTGCTTCGTCTCTTTTCTCGTTTGTATTGTTCATTGCAGTGCACTTCTTGATGATTCATAGTGTGTTATGTAGATAAGTGTCAACGTCAACGAGATACAGGCAGTTGAGAATTTTAAGGGTAGGGCGAGAGTTACAGCTAACATTATACATCATTGTTGTTTTGTTTAGGCAAATACTTTTATTTGTGCTAGTGCTAGACTGTTGTAGGTGGATGGAAGTTGATTTTGGTTTAATTACAGGAAACGTACCGATAAATTGACAGACAAGAACGGAATAACTTTTACATTTTAAAGTAACAGAATTTTAGTTGAGTTCAGTTGACGGATTGCTTTATAGTCTACTTTGTGTTGCTTTCTGATTCTGCTATGCTTGGAATAAGTGGGAACATGGAGAGCAATGTAATTCAATGCAAAATTACCTATTTAATGATTTACCAATTTTGTTTTTCTTCAGTTTTTCTAAGTTTTTTGTTTTTGTTTGAATTCTGTTTGGACTGGGTTTGAATTCTAATATAAGATGACGGGTGAAAATCAGACAAAACTCACACCGGAGCAAGCTGTCAAAATTCGGAGAGACTTGGATGTGGTCCAGGGAAATATGGCTGTGTTTGCAGAAATCCTCAGTGAAATGAAGCCTGGTCAAGAAAATCCTGCTGATTTAGAGTTGCTACAGGTGGGTCATATATTTCAATTCTCAAAGATTTGTGAAAGTCATGTCATAAGAGTCATATAACAATTGTTAGCTTTCTTTGAAACATTTTGTTGTATTATATTGGTAACCAAATACCAAATCCGTCACTTCTGTCAACTTACTTTAAATTTTAAATGTAAATAAATAATGTAGTATTTAATCATGAATGATTGATTTTCCAATTTTACTAAATATTCCTTTTGTTTTAACTGTGTAGGAACTTTATACTACCTGTAGTGCTATGCAAAGAAGAATTGCCGAGTTGCTCTGTACAATTTCTTCTGACGAACTCACAGCAGAAATGCTCCATGTCAATGATGAACTAAATAATCTCTTTCTCCGGTGAGTGTTATATGATTGTAGTCATTCGGAATAACATGTTGATTTATGTAACTTTGAGTTTGTTAGATTTTGTATTATAAATTAATGTTTATTTAGATATGGACGATATAAGAAAAATGTTGAAAAAACTGGAGGTGCACCAGCATCCACGAAATCTCCAATCAGCCAAACTCAAGAACCCTCTCTGATTGATTTCGGAAGTGAACCTCAACCTGACGGAAGTGGAGGGGCTAGCAAGTTGTCATCAAAAATGGTTGGACTTAGTATCAGAGACGGTCCAGCAACTGGTGCCATTCCAAAAACACAACCTCCAAAACAGGAGGATGCTGATTTTGATATGTTTGCTCAGTCTAGAACTGCTTCCTATGAAAAAACAAAGGCATCGTAAGTTGGGATAAAATATAACATCAAACATAGAGTGGGATATCAGATATACATTACTACACAGTCATTCTGATTGTCTCAAAATTTTTTGCTTTGATTCTTTCTGTGATTTACCTTTTCATATCAGATAGTGTATTATAAAAATATTGAGTTAAACAATTGCGATAGTTGGTCTATCTAATCAGCAGAATAAGAATTCAAGGCACTTTTTTGTTTGAAAACCATAAATGTGTGTGCTATCGTTATACCATACCCTGGTTAGACAAGGATAGTAATTGAAGAAGGAAACGCTTACGTTTTTGTACACGTTTCCTAGAAATGTTCCAGGTCTTAACGATACTTTTTGTTAGCCATCTCGACACGTTAATTATTATCTTCTTATACTTACGAATGACGGATATGCTTATCAAACAAAACATGTCAACTTGGAGTCACTACGCTTAATTATAGTAATCATGTCATTATAGCCATCTTATTCTTGTACATTCAGAGGCAGCACGTATGCAGACAACACGAATGTGGACCAAGTAAGCAGCTTAGGTGCTGCAGCTTTGAACAAGGACGTAGAGGTAAGCAGGAGCACATCATAAGGTGGAATATTAAAATATTTTTTAAAATTAAATGTCAATATTAATAACATATGATGTGTTGTTTGTTTGCATTTTTGTTTGCGTGACACAACTTGCTATAATGTTTTGGCTCGATGTTACACTATTTTGCTCTATTCACCTGCTATCCCTAATGAACAATCCCAGGAGGAGATACTAATGGTTTGAAATATAACTTTTTGTTATTTCTTTTCTGTATTTTTAACAGTTCTTTATTATGATATTCATTATGTGCTGGAAGATATCTCTACACTCTACAGAATTAAAATGACATCCTTTTTCTGTGCTTATTGTCAATCCATTAACGTTTCAAGGAGTACTTATATTTTTTTTTCTGTTTTTAGACTCACAAGCAGTCAGATTTCGATGAGATGGAGGCATGGCTTAAGGCAAATGTATGTGGTAGAAGCATGTATTTTTTGTTACTTTTTTATAAAGAACGTTTTTTATTATTTAGTTTGTTAATGAGATGTAAACTTATGTAAAAGTTACCTAATGATAAGGAACAAACGTCACTTTAACCGATATTTATTTTGATTATCGAATATGAAGGCCCAGAATAACTAGACGTTTCGAAATGCAATTACTACTTTTCTAGTCTCCGACTTAGCGACAAGGTATTTTATAACCACCGTTATGAGTAAACGGGTTTGTGTTGGTGGTAGTTTAGTTGGATGGGAACTTGGACTGTATCTAATTGTAAATATGTTTTCCTTGTAGAATTTCATTTTGCTCTTATTTGTAGTTCTATTCTAATTATATTATACCATACAATTTTACAAACCCTCGATACTCTATTGCAGCTTTCGTCACATCACTGTAAATAATTTTAAGCATTTGCGTTCACAATCATTTCACTTTTTTGTGCTAATATTTCAATCATATTCAAAAAAGTTAGAATGATTAACATAGAAAAGATAAAAATAGCAATAAATATTTTTTTGTCATTTTTCCATTCTAAAATAGATAGACATAAATAACCATGTATAATCTTTAAAAAATATATGCATACTGGTACTGACTCAGCAAGTGGATTTCTCTGTTAAAGAATTTTTTATTGTATTCAAAATATTCTTTTTAAGATTTCGGTAGTGTTAAAGAGCAAATCTGATGTGATTACAGATATAATTTTAATTTCAAATTCAATATTCCATAGGACATAATATGATTTCATGTTAACTGTATCTCATATTTTATTCATCTTACTGAAACTATTCAATATTTGTTGCCTCACTGCTTACTGCAATTTAAAGTAAACGATCAGAACAGTTTTACTTTACAATGTCCAAACAATTTGGTAGTTAGCAACTGTTCTGAATCAATTAATTGGTTTTTGAGTAGCACAGGCACGACACTACTGGTACTGTAGTTTACTCTATGTTTCCTGTTCACAGTATTTTGAGAACGTATTAATCCATTGTTGCTTTTGTTGCTTCCAGCCCGGTGCAGCAGGAGGAGAAGCATCGTTAACTAGTTCTGAATTTGATAAGTTTCTTGCGGAGCGAGCGGCTGCCGCGACAGGAGATTCTGGAGGAGGAAGACCGAGACCGCCTTCGGGAAAAGTGGAAACAGATAAAACAGATAAAATGTTTGCATTATGAGTTCCGTTAGTAATAATTAACTATTAAAATAAAATAACAATTTATCTTGACCTCCGAAGTCAACCTTCAAGTGTATATCTTTTCTGAAGTTTACTTCTCTTATACTAGAATAGATAGTTGTAATATTGTTGTTATGATGTAACTTATTCTAATCTAAAACGAGATAATTTAGTTGAAATCACCATTATAGTATGTACTAATGTATGATTAGAAATTCCTTTAAACCTTGATAAAAATGCATCTTGGGGAAGAATTGATTCTGAAGGAAATGATATCACTAATGAATCGAACCATATGTAATGAAAACAACGCAGTTGAATACAAATATACAGACAAATTCATTCCTAGTTTTCTCTGAATAAATGTCTCATCTAAAAAACAGTAATAAAAGTATTGCACAATGTAATGTTGTGTGTAGTGTAGATTACTCTATGTTATATAAGTAGATTGGGTCATATTCTTTCAATTGTTTGTAGTATTTTTACTAAATGTATAAATCGATGCACATCACAGATTGTAAGATGTTTTTCAAACTCCAAAACAAGTTAAATTATAGAATCAATAACAGTAAGTACTTATTTGATGTGGTTTTAAGAAAGTAGTAGAAAAGCGAACGTAAAGAGTATAATGTGTAATAAATAGTGCTTTAACACTGCCTGTATGACTCCAGGAGTCTAATACTAATTTAAATGAGCTAGAATGATTTTGTTGTGTAGCTCGATCAGCTTTCTACTTCTAGAAAACAAAACACTTTTTATTGTTCTGGTGCACTTCACCTCCTCACCTAAGTCTGATCCAACTTTCATCATCCCATTAACTCGTTTTTAATTCCAAGATTTGCCATACCTTATATAAATCGTTGACCATTATTTAAAAGTTGTGATATATTCACACAATTTTACTGTGGTACAACTACCTATATAAAAAAGCATGGTAGTAATTTCAAATCCTGATGTTGATCACTACATGTTCATGTAATATTGGAAATGAAGCCACATCATGCACTGCAAATCTTCAATCTTCCACATAACCACTTCCCTATTATACCCATTATTATATATCTGTAGATTTCCAACTTTATTCTGAACAATCTGACCTGTGGATAAATGCAGAACAATTACTAGTTTTGCAGGCCTAGCGATATAGTAATAAATACGTGTGTACTAGTTTGCAGTTTGCGGTAATAATAGTTGTGATTGTGACAGAATCGAATATCCTATAATTTATGGTGCCTGAAATCAACTTGGGGCGTTTTGGAGTGGATGGTCACTTACGGGTGTGGTGTAGACAGTGTGTTCGTTCATGTTTTAATTATCAGTGTGTAAATGTACTGTAGTAAAAGTAAAACACGTAACATTGTACACATACCAGCTCTATAATAGTATTTAGTCATCTAAAGATTTAAAGTCAGTATAATCTGTAGATAAGAAAAAATCTGTGTAGATTGCAAGATTCTAATCTAATTCTGTTATGTTTCGCTTTTCTACTAAACTAAAATGTACACCTTTTTTGTTTGTTACTATACACTGTATCAAGAATTGCCAATGATGTGACTTTTATTTAACAAAGTGAGTACATAAAATTGTCAATATTATTACTAATTACTAATTATCGAATCGATTTCAGTATGGCTTTTAATCTATCTTGTTTTCCAATAAGCTAAAGATGCATGAAAGATTTTGCATGTTACGTTAATAAATCTTACCTGACAGAAATGATGATTCGTTAGTATCGTTTAGCAAAGTATTTAGTAGCGCTGTATTATATGGTATTATTACTATAGGTCATGTCATAAGTTACGATTATGTTGCCACTTCTATGACTAGTGAACTCAACCTACCCGTAAAGCTTATTTGATAATTTATAATATTATTATGGTCTATCTATACTAACCCTGATACTTAGTTTCTAAGTTTCTAGCGCCTATAACATCAAAGTAACTCGGAATTTTTTATATTACCTTATGTGAAGTTACATTGCCCAAGTATTATTTCTTCCTTCGTCATGTGATAATATGAACCCATATTAATGTAGCTTAGTTTTGTTGTAAATACCATATAATATGAAAATGTCTAAAATTTATTCAATTTACACTTAATCGTATGATGAGTCAATAATAAAATAAATTAATAACCAATATGAATGAATATATTAAATATGTCATACTTCTAACAATTTGCTAATTTTTTCGTCTATCATAAAAGTAGATGAAATCATGAAATCCATCTACAGAATGGGTTTCAGTTTCAGCCACTTCTAAGCACTTCTTACAACGAGAATTTATATAGTAAGTTAAGTTGTAATTAAAATAATGTACAATATTTAAAGGCACTGACAGAAAATAAGATTCCATGACTGAGACATTCAACTGAATCTCAGAGAATACAAACTTAGACTATAAAGTTAAAATTATGAATTTATTAAATTAAATATATATGAGAGGCCCTAACGAAATGATCGAAACGCCTAGAAATGTAGAGTCGGTTAATCTATATTCCGTTGCCGTATTCCATGGATTTATTTACAACCCAAAGTTTTATAAAAACTGGTAAAGTAGTTTAAATTTTTACCGAAGAAATATTTAATCTAGAGACTATGTGTATTATTTCCAACACAAAAAGTAACTAAAGACAATTTACATTATTATAATGACAAACTGCTATAAAATAATCCTAATTTTTAATATATATTAGCAATATTTATTAGTTTGTAAAAGTCTGTGAAGGGATGTTGAGGAGTAATAGGACAGGACAATTGCTAAGACAGATTGTGTCCCGTCAAAATCTGTCGTGAAAATGAGTAACAAAATTAAAATATTAAATGAACTGGAGTCCATTTACGGGTCAAGGTTCTACAAATTAGTTTTACAAATTAGGGTTTTACATGACTTTTACCATGTAAGACTACCATAGAAAACTTTAACCCTGCTTTCACTTGTGAAAGTTTTATATGAAAGCTTTAGCTTGTGAAAGCTTTAGAAGAGTCATTTACATGATGAAAATTATATGAATAGTTATTACACATACCTCAAGTGTATAAACTGGCTGCATATTACATACTACATTATTATATTATACAGCAGGCAGATTAATATTTATTTTAGTAAATTACTAAGGCACTAGGCATCCATGAATAATGAAAATGAATATTATGTAAGTATGTAACAGACAATTTTTTTACATACCCTTATGTGTTATATTGATGAAAAAAATAATCTATTGAGAAATAGTTTTAAAATATATAGCATTAATGCCATAAATATAAATATCTGATCTGATCATTGAAAGCCACAATAACTATTCAACTCTCCACTTCGCTCGCCAGTCTCCAGTTGCAATCAAGGCACGATCAATCAGAAAGCCTGGAAAAGATATTATTGATTATTATGTTTACAAATACTAATAGGTGAAAATTACGTTATTATTTATTGCATGCATTTAATTATAGAACAAAACATTATTTTGTTTTGGATTACCCTTAGCTAGTATAAGTCTATGAAATTCCATCCACATATGGGTTATAACAGGATCCATGCTGCCGTTTAACTGCAAAAAATGAAAGATAGTAGCATACATAGATAGAAGAGGAAACAGTTATTATTACATAGCAAAAATAATTATCGGTATTTTTGTTGCCTTATCCATAGTATCTATACCTTTCCATCTCGAAGAAATTTCGCAGAATCAACGGCCGCAACAGCTACTGACCTGAAGTACGCTTCAACAATTTCTTCCGGATTTATGTTTTCTTGTAGGATCACATTTATTTGCTTTTGATGCAATTTTGGAATGATGATAAAAGATTTACCATAGGATTTATTTATAACATCAGTTAAAACATCTTTGGTCAGTTCATTTGCTTCTATAGCTTCCTCAAGAGAAACACCCAAGTTTATTTCAAAATCACAAACGTCCAGATCTGGAATAGAGAGGAGTAGATTACTATTCTACATAATATGATTAATTTCGAAATTCAAGTTCTAATACCAACCTTTAATTCCTCTACCAATTATTACACTTTCTTCCAGATTGACGCTCAAAATTGAAGGCACAGCTTTATGACGCAGATAATGGCTAGCACATATCAGTAGTCTAGGCAGGTTCAAGGTCTCCATTTGTAATGATTTGACTGCACGATAATTTGCAAATAGATGAATGCACGTAAAGAAGACAAACAGAGTCCATACAGCACTACATATTTCAAAAAGGTTCGAATTAATGGAATTTGTTTTAATAACACCCCTAGAAATTAAGTAACTTTTTTACTTAAGGACTAAGATCATAGTTACAGAAAGTGAATTTCGAAAACAGGACAAGGAGTATCATGAAAATGACGTACAATTGATTCCCACTCACTAGCGGGAGTATTATTAAACTTGCAATAAGAGCTGACAGATTGACTAGGGTCTCTTGTGATCCATCTTTAGCGGACACATCTATATAGAATTCAGATATATAGATTTTACATCTCATATTTCACACTTTGAACATTCAAATATTAATAAAATTGTATTAAAGAATCTACCTGCCATATTATTATTTCTTGCTTGATGTTGGGTAATAGCTGCTCTTGTAGCTGAAGTAAAAAAGGTTCGAGAAAATGAAGTTTTTTAGAAAAAGGATAAATCATTGTGACATCGCTTACCTCCTCCGGCAACTCCTACAATCGAACGAAATATACTGGAACAACTTAATACAATCACAGTCATTTGCATCGGAAATAAAGGGTTAATCAAGTCCACGAATATAGCAAGATCATTCAAAACATCTGCAAAAAGTCTCCATTTTTTGCAATTATGGTCTAACGAGGTTCTACAAACAATAAATTATTTGTACGCTGGTATCTAATTGCATTGGAAGGTAGACAGGTATATCTTATAAATCTTTGAAAATATTTTACCCTTTGGCCCATGCAAAAATTATATTTCCAATCATGCCACTTCCATTCTTTAGAAGCCAAGTAATTGTAGCACCCAAAGTAGTTGCAGTTGCATTTCCCACACCAACTCCTTTCAAAACAGCTTCGGTCGCCAATGCACCGGTAATTGAACTTGCAAATGCCTGGAATAATCAAAGCCAAATCATAAACTAAAAGAAAATTAGATTTCCTTATCAGTTTATTTGTAATATAAAAATGTTACCTGAATAGTGTCCCAGACCTGATATTGAATGTAATCATTAGAAACCGATTTTGGGTAACCACTTGGCAGAAACACCTGGCGTAAGGTAACTTTAATTTGTTGAGTCCAAACTGCATATAAGTTAGTGCATTGAAAGTCTGTTTTGGTACTTTGTGCATTTGAAGAGTTCAATTCAAGATCATAATCGTAATTAGATGATTTGATTTCCAGGTTTAATTTACTAATATGTTCCGGATGGACACTTTCTACTCGGTACAATTTAATCGGTGAAAACGCTCCGCATGATTCAGAATAAATGCTTGGACCTTTCGCACTCATTTTTTCAGTTTTTCTTTCTTGATTTCGGAAAACAAACACACACTTGTTTCAAACTGACCCCGATCTCGATCTAAATTCTACCAGTGTATATAAAGTGTACAGTATGAATACTAAGAAATATACAAACATACATAATATGCAAAGGAATCTCAATAGTTCCATAAAATTTTATTTATGTAGCCCATGGCCCTTACCTTTCTCACAGTTTGACTTTTGCTGGTACCGAGCTTCAAAAATGATACTTTACGAATTAGAGGCTAGTAAAAAAACCCGTCTGTCACCGACACGGATTTCCAGTTTCTCCAGCTGTTATGCTGCTAGCATAGAATAGACTGCCGGTCTGCACTCTGAGTCTGCACCTGCAGTTGCAGTCTGCCTCTCTGCCTGTCCTGTCTAATAACAAAAACCAAAACAAGATAATATTATACGTGTATATCGTTAGTGAGTGTTATGAATGAGTATGAATATCTTGTAAGCATGGAAGTTTGTATTCTATGATGGTTGATGTTGATAATAGTGTCATCCTAGTCATCTTCAATAAAAAATATTTCTGAGACTATCTTGTTTAGTATAAATGTATATCTATATTGTATATGTTTGGATGGCATAACCTAAAATTAAATACTCTATTTACATAAAAACTATTTTATGCAATAATTATTATTACTATTATTATTAGGGATTTACATTGCAATGGCATTTTACGAAATTAGCTTGCTGGGTTGGATGCCTAATCTTTCAAAATTGGATTTTAAAAATGTGAAGGCAATTGTAGCAACTTTTATTTCGATGTAATTGAAAAAATTTAATAATAATCCATTTTCATTGACATTTTTAAACACAATGGAAAAGTGATTGACGCAATGAGTGCCTTATATAGGTAGATAGTATTCTATTTTAACCAGCCGGCTGAAAAGGTTAGTGGTTAAAGTATGGACAATATCTGGTTTTTATATTTGTCAGCCGGCTGGCCATTTTGTCCTGGCCATTTAGCCGGCTGGTCACCGAACACCGACTTTGGAACATGTAAAACAGTCTTACGTACTTTTAACTGCAATAAGATGACCGTTTATGATAAGATGATGCAAGCAATCTCTAGTTTCATTTTCTCTTTTGTATATTTTGCAATTACGAATATGTTCGAATGAAAACAAATTTTGTTTGCGTTTATATTAAATGGATTGTGTTCAAAAAAAATTTTTGTATACCTCTCAAAACTGAATCTATTATCCATCTCAGAAAATTCGGTTTTTATGATTGATGAAAATATTTCATCTACCATCGAGCAAATTGGAAAGATGCAGATGGAATTTCATAAAAAGATGCAGATGGAATTTCATAAAAAGATGCAGATGGAATTTCATAAAAAGATGCAGATGGAATTTCATAAAAAGATGCAGATGGAATTT